>JAHQIW010006854.1:0-2500 GCA_019055375.1 Parelaphostrongylus tenuis | reverse complement strand
AAAATCAACAAAACAAAAAACACAAAACAAAATCTAGACAAGGTTCATCCTATGTGAGATTAAAAGATGCTCACCATAAGCGGTTTTTCTTTTCGAGTTATTCGACAACTTCATGAGTTTTTTAGTGATTAAAAACTTGATGACATTGGCGTATGCCTTGAGTGTTTTTGATGGATATTTACTACTGTGAATAGAGAGAGAATGATTTTTTTGACAAAATGAACACTAAAATCTTATGCTGATTCTGGAAAATCATACGAGATTACTTCCTTGATAAATAATTATGCAGTTTTGTCCGTTTGAAAAAAAATTTACAAGTGAAAAACTTAGCTTTCGCTTTCGTCATTTATAATCTCACTACATTAGTATCATTGAACTTTCAAGGCCAGGTTTGGATAGAAATCGGAAAAATTTGGTTTAATCTTTGGAACTTTCGAATTATTTCTGACTTTCAAAATTGCTTCAATATTGCGTGATCGGAAAAAATCTTCATGAAGCGCCCTCTTAGCGAAATTCTCTAACAGTGATGGAGATTATCTCCTCGTAAATTGATGAGCGGTTAATAGCCAACGTGTAGTTTGTATTTATAGTATTTTTTGTGACGCTGAACTTATGGAGTGAAATCACACGAGTATCTAAAATTTATTTGGGAGAGAAGTGTTATCGTTAAAAAAAAACGATCGGAAATGCTGTGGTGTGATCCAATTACGAATTTCAGGGCCGTTGAATGAATTTCCACGATCTGGCAATGACCTCTGGCTCATAGTTGAGAGTGCCAGCAACACCTTGACTTTTCATTCTTAAACGATTTGATCGATATTTCTGTCTCTAAGTGATCGATAACACTTCAGTCGATATATTGAGTAGATTGGCAACACAAACGAAAAGACCGGAACCATCTGAAATGAAGTTCGAACGGAAAAAATACAAGAAGCATTAGCGGAATCTCTTACGGCAATAGCAAGACAAGAGGAAAGTACAAATTCTTGTTATGCAGTATGAGAGTTGATTGACCAAATTTCCGTTGACTACACTTACGACCTCGCCGCGGATAAAGAATGAAGAAGATCCTGGAAATATTTGGATGCGGTCATACGAATTTCACAATCGCTCATCTGATATTGTTAACAGAATTGCGTCAGTCTTAACTAAAAGCACCAATGACTATTTGAATGATTTCATCGAATTCTTTGGAAGCGGATTTAACGAAACTGACAAAGCAAGTTCTGATGAAGGAAAAAGCCTTAATCGAATTCTCGGTACTTGTCCACTACAAGGCGACAAGTGATTATTCTACCCTATCCGCTGAACAAAAACATTTCAAAGATGTTAGTAATCATTCGAAAGCTTAAATCTCTGGCTAGCATGGTAGCATATCTGGTCTTAAACAAAACCTTTTTTCAACGTTGATAAAGAAGGAACCTTCCGTGTTTCACAACACCCTCATTTTTCGCAAGACGGAGCTTTTTTTTCTAAATAATTGTATCATTCGAGTACGATTCAAAGACTTCAGCACTGGTGCTCATTTCCTAAGAAGACCGTTTTCTTTGCAGTGTAGCACTGGAAAAGAAGATTGATTCAGGTTACGTGATCACGTGCTCTTTCGGCCAATTCACCGGCCGCGGAGTGGGTGCGATAAGAGGGCTGGTGTGATCATCGATCAATTTTCTCACATGAAAGTGCGACGTTTGCAATTCAATTAGATGTTGATTCTCCGTTTTGGAAGAAACTCCACATTGAAGGTATGACTCTGATACTGCAAGATTTTCGGTACTTTTCCGTCATCTGGCTTGCGCATTTCGCCTCTCCAGAAAAAAACTTATTCTGTGCTTCCCTTTTGACGATCAAACGATGGTTCGACAGCTCAAATCAAAAGAATTTGAATAGGGTGTGTCTCAAACTTCAAAAAGGCCTTGTTATTGCGCTAAAAAAGAACAAAAATACATTTGTTCTCATTCAAAGATTTCTCACTGACCAAAGCTTTCTTCATTCAAATTTCAGCAACCAATCGATAGATCGGATTTTAAGAATGTTTGAAGATTTATTTGGTTTTCATATGGATCTTGTATTGCGCCTGTAACAGCCACAAGAAGATTGGGCTTCGCACGACTGAATAAACCGTCGATTGCGAAACCCAATTTTCTATGGTTTCTTATGGAGCACTAGGAGTCCAGGTCAAAAAACAAAAACAATAGTGGAATCCTTGAGAGTTGATCTAACGTTTGGCTTTGAAACTATAAGAGAGAGGCCCTGGTCAGCAAGAAATCTTCGAATGCGCAAATAACTTATTATGTTTGCTCCTCCAGCGCAATAACAAAGCCTTTTGGAAAAGGATACATCCATTCCAAATTCTGTGGATGTATTATGGGACTATCGATTAATATTTGAACATGGGTCGTCGAGCGAAGGAATAACGCTTTCACCAATGTATCCAATTTGAAGAGAGGATAGTTGTGAAGGCAATCCACTTTTATAGATCTCCAATCTCTTTTGGCTGTCA
>JAHQIW010006853.1:0-43731 GCA_019055375.1 Parelaphostrongylus tenuis | reverse complement strand
ATCATTGTCAATCTAGCAGGATTTTAGTTTCCAGAAACCACCTGCGTGTAGATGAATGAGAAAGGCGGTGTTCTTGAAGATTTGGTACGAAATGAAGTCAGAAAACTGAAAAAGTTGATAATCTATTTAACGTTGATAACGTATAGTACACAGTTACTTCACTTGGAACGTCTCACAATCCAAGAAGGATTTGATTCTAACTTACTACGACACAGTGTTTTGTTTAATTTTCATTTTTCTGTGTGCTGAAGAAGTTTCACGAGTCCATCATTTTCGCTTTAATAAATTTCTCTACTCACATGGCCTTCAAATATGATAAGCAGTGCTCACTGTTTTTTATTTAATAGTACTAAAGTTTTATGTTAGGCAGAAGTGCTTACTTCTGTAAACATTAAAGACGTTCCTGGTAGGGCTCCTCCCCGCAATGCTACACCAAGAAAAAACGCCGAGTAGTGCCAGAGATTGGGTATCACTGCACATGCGACATCTTTCTGAAGAGCTCAGTGTTCCAAATCTGAAAATTCATATTTTCAAAAATGATAAGCACAAGTCTATCTTCTAACAAAATCGCAAAAGAGACAAGATATGGCAAGAGAGGATAGTAAGTCTACAAATATTAGAAGCCTGATTATCTAGATATAATCGTGAAAAGGAGAAGTGGCTTTTGACACAGCACATTGCGAATCAATGTGCTTGTTCGATGCACAATCAGTCTTCAATAAACGCCTTATCCTGGCTACCTCCAAGTTTTCTAGAAGAATCATCACGACCAGCATCCCACAACGTTCATAAAGAGCATAAAGCAAATAGGCTGGAGCTACACGTCAAATGTTCAAAGATTTTTGGGAACATAAATGTGAGGGAGGAAACTATCTGATGCAACAACTAGAGCGATTTGTAAAGACTTTTGCGTCAGTTGGGATTCGAACCCACATTTCACACTGTGCTGGGCACGTTCTCAATCGATGCATAAAGGAAGCCTGTTTTGACACCACTTTTTCTACGCCTTAACGCGTCTATCTACCAGCAGCCAATCGTCAACGGTCTGCCGTGCGTAGTCGCTATCGACACTGAACTCACTTATGAATCCAAGTGCGACGGTTGAACACTCGCCCCAGTATAGAGCAGAATATGGGTTCGAATCCTAACTGACGCAAAAGTTTTTGCACTATCATACCGCCGTTGAAAGAGATCAAATAAAATCCTTCTGCTTGATCATGATCACAGGAAGCGCTGGAATGCTCACAAAAAAATCTCTTAAGGGGTCATGTACAATGAAAAAGCTCATAAACGAGAGAGTATGTATTGCGAATCAACAACACACAAAATTTTCAACACTTCTGATGGTGTGATCACAAGCAAGCAAAATCTTAGATTTCTTCAAGGGCGACGGAAGGACCGCAGACCTACTCGTTGTGGCTCAAAGCACTAGCTAGTTGGCTTCGCCAAGTAAACAGAAGACATTAGTACTTGCCTAGTAGGAAATTTAGAATTTGACAGCATAGTTCAGACGAAGGGCTCAGATACTCCAAATATGGGCCTATCTACACCACAAGTCATACCAGCGATATTTTTATCTTTCACTTGTATAAAAATCATCTTTCCCGTAAAGAATCTCCTGTATCTACAGAAACCAAAGTTTACTTTTCCCACACCGTTTGTAGAATATTTCTATCGTGTATGTACGATACTATCATTCACTGATCGTTCACCGTATTTGTTCGCCCCGGGTAAGGGTTTGGTTACCCATGTTTTGTGTCAGCTGTATTCGCGATTACCGCTGCTCAAAATTAAGGGCCTCCATCAAGACCACGAGAAAATCATATGGCTCATGAACCAGTCAGTATTTGCTATACCGTGCCTATGTAGCTAAACTAATTATCGTTGTCTATCCGTAAACAATACTGGGACAGTAGCACAAGCCTTGAACAGTAAGCCTTGCACATTTGTCCGGACAGATGCCGCTTTTACTTGGCGCTTAATTTTCTTCGCATTCCCCATAAATTCGTATGAACTTGTACTATTGTGTTACCTACTGTGTATGTAGAATGCATTCAACGCAGGCTCTAAATGCTGCAAATAAAGATGCTGTGTATACTTTCCATCCACATTTGGGAGATGTTCTTCTGTCACTAGACTATTCAGGTAAGTAGATTTGAATGTGAACTATGCTCTTAAACATAAGTGTCTCCGTTATTAATATAAATAGACCCACCGCAAACCCTTTCATATGTAGAAGAGCAGCTACTGAATAAGCATTATCGTAAACCTGCTTGAATGTGAACACTTCACACGATTTCTCTCCATTGATCTAAAGAATAAGAGAAGACAGTGTTTTTTTTGAATTTTCGATCCAAATACGCCCTATTACTGAAAACTTTCGACTTGTAATTATTATTTGAGCCAACATATTATGTGGCCTGTTGAAAGGGTTAACTTATAGAGCGCGATACACTTGTTTCGACCTTGACGGTCTCGTCACTGGGGCAGTTACCCTTCGTCTTTACCAATCCTCTCAGGGCGCTCAGTCCCCTATGCTAAAGGCAGGCGACAACGAACATTTTACAGTCTATGCCTGGTGAAATTATCACCGAATGGATCGGGCTCTATATGTAGCCCATTCAACAGACCACATGACATGCGAGTTCAAATAATAATTATGTATGTTGAAATTTGAGCGAGGTCTTTGTAAAACACTGGAAAGAAAGGTATGGAAATTTCCAATTCATTAGGGAGGAACGATATACGGTTAAATGATATTTCGAAATCAGTGCATTGAAAGTTAGAGTAAATCTCACATACAAAAGCAATTTTGTTTCTTCCCTTGTCAATATGTTGTTTGGTGGCTTTTAGCAAGATTCATAATATGGCTCTTCAGGAAGTGGGGCATCAATATAGTCAAATTCTGTCACTTTTGAACAAAAATTATTCACAAAGAAATAAAAGATTGCAAACGTTGAGAAAGTCCCCTTTGTGTACAGCATATGATGGAATGAAAAGCAGTAACAATTCAAAAGTTTGACCTTCCTATAAACCTTGGCATAATTAATTGTTATATGAAAATCGAAAAAACTATCTTGATTAGCTGACGCGAGGTTGGTAATTTAGTCGTAGAAATTCGCCTGACGTGTCGGCGACCCGCCTTCTTCAGAGCCGACGGTTTACTAATACTCAGAGCCTAGAGAGAGACTAATACTGCGTACGCCCAGGCTCAGAAGAAGGCGGGTCGCCGAAACGTCAGCCGAATTTCTACGACTAATTTACCAACCCCGCGTCAGCTAATCAAGATGAGTTTTCTCAATCTCCATAAAACAGTAACAGTAAAAAAAATCTAATTACTAGCAGTGCTACTACTACTTGAATACGATATTATTTATATTTATTGGGTACGGACGAAATAAAATGCATGTTTGATGGCTTCATTCCTGTCTCTATCACATCTCTCCTTTCATCCCTTTAGGATCAGTGAAATGCTGTGAATTTGTCTATAAGTGGTAGTCATTGGACTTATCAACCTGCTTATCGTCATGCCGTTCTTACAGAAAAGTGATGAGTATCATTTCATTATTCATTCATTTTACTTATTGTAGTTAATACTGTTGGAATTATAGGGTCTTGAAGTCGTCGCAAAGAAACGAGTCTAATAGAATGTAGTAGGGAACGAATGAACTAGCGCACTCAGCGACGCTTGCTTCTAAAGAACTCTAACCATTTTGAAGTGATTTGAACTCATGCGGTAGCTTCCCAAAATGAGTTTTCAGCGAATATCAACAAAGATTTCTTGCTTCTTCGGTGATGATTCTATTCTGCAGTAGGCGGATTAGTACTAGGTGACATTTAGCAAAACAAATTTCAAAGTCCGACCTTCATTCGGTCTTAGTATAAAGAATCGTTATTTTGATTTATTGAAGAGGACTTAATCTTTGTATAGTCGACCATAACAGTGATTCACAGCGGCTTCGTATAAGGTCACCAACCAGCTAAATAATGAGTATTCATAGGGTCAAGTTGAAGTCCAATGAAAGTGGGGATTTAATGATGTATGGTTTACGATTCGTCTATGCGTGAGCAAACCAAGGTGAATTTATTTCGGGCAAGATAACTGGCAGCAGACTTCACTGAGAGAAACTTTCGCAGATCTCGCGATGCCATGAAGACTCAATTCGACTAACAATCAACGTCGAAGTTACGAAAAAGAGAGAGTTCACAAGTGATAGCTGGACTCACACAAATTCTGAAGGTCCTCGTGAATGGAGAAAAATATCAAGCCAATTTTAAAAAATTCTGGGTTTTTTGAACTATGTGGATCTGAGTCATGTAAAAAATAATTGAATAAATAACTAGGCTGCTGTTTAGAAAGGTTGTAATGTATTGCATCTAATTTTATACATGAATCATTTCTACCCGCTCAAAGTTCCTCGACTCAGGGTTAGAAGAAAGCAGAAGCGAATGCGGAAAAACCGTTGCAAAGTGAATGAAAGGGAGGGCAGAAAGACAACTAGAGAGAGAACAAGGACCTAAGCTGGTTAAATTTGAAGGTGAACCAAGAGAAGTGGAACGACAAAGAAACCAAAAAAAAACAATCTAGAAAGTAGCTCATCATCAAAGAAGAGGCAAATGAGTGGAGAAATTTATAGAAGAGAAAAGAGAGCTGAGGAGAATGAACAAAAAATAAGAACTAAGCAGTCAGAAACTTTTGTAAGGATTCACCTAGCTAGTGACAGTGGCCCATAATTTATGCGACCCTGTTATTCATGTAGTATTGAAACGCTAAGACATCGCTTATTATTGATCAAAAGAGTGGTAGTTAGCTGAACAAGGCATGACTTGTTGAGAAAAATTAACAGTTTTAGCGAAAATACGGTATTGACTGCAATTGAAAATCATACTGATGAGCAGAAAATCTTCATTTGAAGCTTTTGAAAAGTTGATACCTCTTCTTCACAATTGACGGTTCTTCGTGAAGATCGCTGGATGGAGTTTGGGTGCGTTTCCCTTCCTCAGAGCCTACCAGTTCCCTAGCTCAGATGACACGGCACTGAGGAAGGCGAACGCGCCGAAACATCAGCATCGATGTAAGAACCATAGATCATAAGAAAGATATACCAGCGTTGCTAAAGCTTCAAATAAAAATTACTGGTTAAGTCATTCTTCTTCTGCATTGGGTTAGAACACGCGCTCCCGAATAGAGTGAGAAGTGGGTTCGAGTTCCGCCTGACGCGAAAGTTTTGCACATCACTCTGTATCACTGGGTATATCTGTAACATGATAACATCGTAAGAAGCGGTTAAATAAAGATTTCTGTTTAATTTTTTCTTCTTTTTCAGTTTATCTCTATATCCTCAATTTAATTTTTTATATCCTCAATTTCTACCCTGATACAGATATTTATAGTTAGGTGTCGCAACAATTAAGATAAATTGTTGATAATCATGTTTGTCACATCAGTGAGACTCTCCGTAAACGTTTGTGATTATCAGTAGAACATCACTTGTGCGCTGTGATTCGTTTCACTTATGACCGACATCGTGTCGTCGGTCTCATTTCGTTCGCGGATGTTATAGAGCAAGCGTTCAGCGAGATTGAAGTAGGCCAGTCGTCTTAAGAAAATGATTTATTTTCAGAAATTTTTGACCAGCTTCATTCAGGATGATTCCGATAAGATGTGGAACAGCTGTCGTGCTGGAATTCACAAAGATCAGCAGACACTGGATTGGTTTCGACTGCCGATGCCGCGCAACCTATGGGATTGAGTGTGAATGCTACGCTCAGACTGATCCAGGTAGCTCAGAAATCTAGTCGAACTTTGTATTTTTTAATGCAAAAGTCGACAACCTTACCTTCCGCTCTGCCTGGTTCGCAGTTCTACACTAAGTGGATTTGTAATTATAAGGGATGCGAGAATTATGATGACTTTTGAATAAGATAAGTCATCTTAAGTAAATAAAATGCCTGTCTGGTCTCTGGATTGGCATGACCTAGCCTATCGTTTTATCCAGCCGGCATATTCATCCTCCCAAACAATTGGCGCACCATTTTGCTAATCTTAGAAAGATGGAGATTAGATCAAGTCAAGAAGGGTGTTTAAACAAACTACCGTATTTACCGCAGGGTTAC
Source organism: Parelaphostrongylus tenuis (assembly GCA_019055375.1). Taxonomy (NCBI): domain Eukaryota; kingdom Metazoa; phylum Nematoda; class Chromadorea; order Rhabditida; family Metastrongylidae; genus Parelaphostrongylus; species Parelaphostrongylus tenuis. The sequence continues at coordinate 37,614 of JAHQIW010006853.1, read as the reverse complement.
CTCCAATCACTGCGTCCATTAACCAATTCAAGTTTATTTTTTAATATGGAGATTATTCAGGTGTTTTTGCTATTTGTCCGTTGTTAGTGACACTGGGCTATGATGTTCTTCGCATGAGAGGTTTGCTAACATCTAGAAAACCTGAGGAACTTCATAAGGATGAGATGATTGAACCTTTCAGTAGTCGAAAGTAAGCTTTTTTTTTGGCTTCAATACAGCCGATATCTTTTATCTCTATAGATAATAAAAGCTCCGCAAAACTAACGAATCTGCCGTATCTAGATGCTGATTTTCTTCAATGGATGTACAATCGTTGAGAGCGGCAGGATGAGGACCTATCGGCTTGATGGGAATCGATCCGATTTTTGCCCGTACGTTTGGGTAAAGTCGTTAGTTAAGCGAGTGTTCAAAGTAAATATTTTTTATTTTCAAACCAACTTTCTTCAAATTTCAGCACTATTAATTAATTTTTCTCTGAATTTTCGAGCTAATACAAGGATGTTACAGAGCTTCAGTTTCGCTGAAGAATCGATGCCTTTTCCTTCTTCGGAGATGGAGTGATTAGAATAGGTCATCTACCACGTTTATTCCCTCGACGTGAGTGTTCGCAGGCGCACGCAGTCGAATGTTTGTATTAACAACGCACAGCGATGCTCCACTCCATAAGATTCGACTCGATGCGCTACGAGCATTCACATTGCGAGGACGGTCGGCTGTGGACGACCGACTCGGATCACTGCGACTTTGAAAAAACGAATGCATTGAAGCGTTTATGTATGAAAATCTTTTAACGGTTTCGTGCTAACTCGGTTGTCCTAAATCAAAATATAGTAAGCATTCATACTCGACGATAGCCATTTTCTTGCGCTGTTCATATTCTCGTCTAACATCCACGAAATTCTAGGAACGCTTACATTATCTATCATGCCTAAAAGAACCTCCTGGACACAGGACGCAAGTGATTTCTCCAAAAATCCGTTCACTAACGACAGCATCATATTTCGAGGTAATCAATTAAGAGATACGCATTACTGCATTGATAAGTAGACGTTAATGATCGATTTTAGCTGATTGAGACTGATAACCTCAACGGGTTACGGGAACCAGGAGATGTAGGGTATGAACTTGGTAAGGTTAGTAATCTGTTCGCTAGAACTATAACCTGTGTTTAATTTACAAGCTGGAATAGCAAAGGTGAATATATCATTTTCCTTTGCTCATTCGATGTTAGAAATCTTTGGAAACATTGACGCCTATTGGTAAGCACAAGACCTCAGTCTGATCATGTTGAGCGTGACCAAGCCGCACGTTCCGCCGAGGTCGGCAAATTGACAGAAATTGGTGTTCGGGATCAGCTCGTTCGCTGCAATCTAAAAAAGAAAAGACGGAAAACTGTCTCTAGTGGATTTACGAGAGATCCATAGCAATAGTGTCAATTCACAAAGTCGTTGAATACCAGTAGAACTCATGCACAAATCCGATTACTTTCACGTATGATAAGGACACGAAAGGGTCGCACTGCATGATGAAAATGCTGGTTTCTAAAAAATAAATGGCGTCGTGATCAGATAAAAACTCCATCCGCACACATCTGGCTTGTCGTCTGATAGCCATCTACAAATACTTTCAAATTTGCTCGTAGCTACGACTGGCATAGGAGGGCTCATCCATCTTCGCAATTATAGCTATTTGCTGGTCAAGTTGACCTTACCAGGACTTCTGGGTTAACACCACTATAGTAATTCCATGTTTTTGCCACAAACAGTCGTCCACATTTGTGAAATGCAATTTTAATAAATATTAGGTCTTCTCATAAATCTTGGCACTAGTGCAAGGAACACGAAATCCTTTAACCAGAACTATCTCAAATTATTTAACAATACTGTTTGAACTATACTTCTGCTATCGACTGCTTTTTTACAGACCCGCTCAAAATGATTTAATCTGATAAGGATTTACTGTTTGAATTATGCGCTATCTGCCTTAACACATAACTGCCATCTCTCAGGTAACAAATTATTACTGCCTCATAGAACTCGTCATCTTCAGATTCGAAGAAAGTTGTAAATCCTCGTCGAGAATGATTAATGTCTCGGACATTCTTGCTCAGGAAGTGTTCCAGTGATCGGAAGAGGTGATAGTTAGACCACGACAAGTCTAGTCAGTACGGCGGATATTCCAGCAAGTCCCAACTCAGTTTGGTCTACTTTCTCTTTGTCAAATTGGCGACATGCAGCATTGCATTGACTTGAGGCTGGATGAGATTGCGGCGATATCGTGCGTTCGGGTCCGATTATAGCGGCAAGTAGGGACAAATTTGGTGTCGAAAGAAAGCTTAGAAAGCTCTGCACAAAGTGGTATTGATTTGTTGCCTAAGAGATGGCAGAAATGTGTTCAGACTGATGGCGCAAGTAAGCAGTTTAATCTCTTCTGGTTAATGACTCTGATTTTTATTGTTATAATGGCAAGGCTTATGAGAAGACCTAATATTCAATATAGTTTGTAAGAATTTAGTGTTTCACCGAGGTTATTAGGTCACAGTCATACGCGTTTCGGGGAATGTGGTGGTAGCAAATGATAGTGTGTTATCATCAATTTTTCACTCGATGGATTGCGGAGGAAAAAAATTGGTCCACCCTCATTGACTATTTTTAGGCTCGCTATAAACGTTAAGTATATTACATAAGAGCTCTTAAAGCCTTACTGAGGTTGTTACGTCAGAGACATACGCGTTTCGGAAGTATCGGCCCTCTCATTAGTGGTCGACTGAAAAAAGTGGCGACAGCACATTATCATGTGCCATCAGCACATGCGTCTTCCCAACTCTGCTATGAAGTAGGGTTCAGTGTGTGGCGTGGGCCACTGATGAGAAATGCGATACCTCCGTAACGCGTATGGCTCTGACGTAGCAACCTCAGCAAAGCTTTCAACATTCTTGCAGACTCTATTGAATATTTGTAAAATCAAAAAACAGCCAATGAAATAGACCTAAAATTATTTTTGGTAGTATATGGCGTTGAAATTCGACTAGATTAAAACATTTTTAAAATTCTATACGTTTTTACTGCTTTTTCGCACTGTCGTGATGTTTGAGATATTCCTAAGGAAACTAAGTTTTAAGCAAAAACTTGACCTCAGATGGGAGTTGAACCAGCGTCTAATCCATACCAGGAACGATTGCTACCATTATACTACCGGGGTCACCGCTAACTCACCACTCATTCTTCAATATCTTTCATCTCAGCTATGAGCCACCAGCCATCAACAGGTTTGGTCGGATAAGCAATTCGCTCTATAAACCCAGTAGGCTGACAGCCATTATACTTATACAATTCCAAGATTTCTCATGTTATTGCTGTTTTTTTTCGCCGTATTATGATATTTAGATTTCCCAAGACGTCGTCGTATAGATCGTAAGCGGGTTCATCTCCTGTCTGATGTTGAATTTTTGCTAACCACTCAGTTCTCATAAGAATATTTGAAAATTTAAACTTGATGATTTTCCGGTGCAAATAACACGATTTTCGAACGTTAAAACAGTAAGTGCAAACATAAATAAAATGAGGATGAGTATTATCGTATCATGTTGGAAGTAATCTTGTATTTTTGAGCAGCCGTGATAAAAAAATGGAGAAAAAAAAACACTTTGCGATCTCGGTAAGCATGGCTCCTATGCTTAAATCAGAAAGACTCAGATCTTTTAGAAGGAATCTGGCCATCCTAAAGAATCTTTCAGTTCAATTAATGGAGCCATTTGTGAACTACAGATCGTTATTTAACGAGACAAATTTCATTGCCATCAGTGCGTATGCCACAAACAGTCACTTCAAACCAACTTTTATAGGTAATCTTCTGTTATTAAGAAGCATTTATTTGCCTTCTGAGTACAAGACCTAACTCAGTTTCCCTCAGATTGATCATTTGACAGCCTAAATCCTGCGAAATATAGTAATGCGATTTTTTTTCCAAAAACAGTCTTAGAGTGTCATAGCAGCTAAAATATGAGCACGTTTCACACTCGATACGCACGTTCTCTCTTTTTCCTCTGACTATTAGTAATTATTACATAGCTCAACTCGGGGTGTCAACAATACTGTAATTTCTTCTAGAAAATTTTTTTTCAAAGTGTTTAGCAGCTAAAAGAACATCGTCACACTCGCTGCGCATTTTGCTCGGATATTAGGCTCCATAGCAGGTTAGGATTCTGTTATGGGAAGCATTTTTGCCCTTTGGAGAGAAAGCCTAATCTGGTTACTCCTCAGGCTTTCAGTAGTCATTCAATAGCTCCAACGGCCATTTCGATATTGTGGCTTCTTCAGAATCTTTTCCAAAGCGCGCAAGATCACTTCTCACAATCAAAGTCATCACTCTTCAAGGAAGTTTGATCAGTCGCACAGCGCGATTCACGTGTGGCGCGATTTTTGTTCTTTGATTCAGTGTTTTTTCTTGTGAAAAATTCTTGATAAAGCGTATGGTTTAGTATTCCGAGATTCCTTCTATACATTCAAACGTTTTCGTGCATGGACATGGGTTACTCAAGCGTAGGCTTAGCAACAGTCTTTTAGCACAGTGATTTTTTGATATAAAATAAAAATAAAGAGTCCAAACCCGCAGAACGATATAGAAGAGTTTCTTCTGCAGTGTCTTAACAAGGAAGCGTCAAAACTCCGATGAAATGGAGAGAAATTTTATGAGAAATAACGAAAATACGCGCGATAACGCGCTGCGTTGAAACGACCCCTGATTTTTGCTGTTACAGCGTAGCAGTAAGGCCTTTTTGTAAACCAAATACACTTTCTAAATCAATGAGATCTAATCTTTTGAATGTTTACTACAATTCTAGTAGAAAATCTTTGTCCAGCAAAAAGGCTAATGGCTCGCTTTTTCTATCACTTCTAAAACAATGTGTTTTGTTGAGTAATATTCTTAGATCGAAGCTGCTTTAGTTAGTTTTGCGCAAGCAGTGAAATAGCTCTTGACAGCAAAGAATCCAAATTATTGACTAAAGAAGAAAGTAGGTCAAAAATTTTCCATAATTTAGTTCCTTCAAAAGTATAAATATTTCATAACTCAGTATATCAAACAATCTGCATTGTTTGCTGGATTGTTGGGTGATATTTGACCTACATTTGGTCTACCAGGAGCATGCTATATCACTACATAAAATGAAAAAATTAGTTTTTCTAAAAAAGAAAACATTAAATGAAAAACTGATGTCAAAGTTTTTTCAATTAGAAGTGGAGAGTTGGAACCTTGTTTCACCCATAGCGGGAGTGCGTGCTAACTTCTACACTCTCAAGACCCCTGCTCTATCATATATAAATATCTCTTCTCTCTCTCTCTCTCTGCGCTTTGAGGATTCTAAGCTTTTAGTAGCCACCGTCAAAGGCTTTGGTGTGATATGCACATATGGGCATTTATAGCAATTAAGTTGGGTTAAATGATATTCAGACAGCTTATTCGATGTATGAAGTCTGCTTCTATGGCAATGTTATGACATTACAGCATTATTCGATGAAGGTGAAACGCTAGTTCATCTCCTGAAGTTTAAGTCCAAAATTCGGAATTTTCTCCATCATTCACCATTCTTGAACTGGCTCAGTGTTGAAGTATTTAGTGGGCGAGGTGGAAAGCACACGATGTTCGCCGATTGATGGAAAACCAATCTCAACAACTACACCCAACCGACGCGATGACCTCTTTAGTGTAGGTCCCCATTTTCTTTTGATTGTCCGGAAGTAATACATCATCTCAAAGAAATCAGCGATTTACTTTTTACAAAAGTTAACTGTGGGGCTGAGCAACAATTTTTTCGTCCTTCATTTCACTCTATTCCATTTTGCATGAATACAGCTGAGCTTAGAGTAACAACGTTATCTGTTTAATATACCATGGTTAAGATATTACTGGTCTACGTCTCTATTTTATTTCAGAGAGATCCCACACCTCGAATTCTACTCGTTTCTTTGGAGAAAGTGGGAGGCGTGCACAAAGGCAGCAAATCTAATTTTGGTCATTCAGCTTGCTAAGCGACGTATCGAAACCACAGGTGGTATCTTGTGCAGCAGGCGAATACTTGGTGACAGTAAAAGAACCGTTGTTACGTCGGGAACCACCACCAAAACAACTTTCGGTACGGGAAGGAGCTAAACCTCTTCTGAAGGGCAATAATTTGAAAGCAGTACAGACTTTGAGAACTACAAGTGCGCCAAAGTCTAATCATCCCACGCCACAAGTAACGGAGCACGCATGAGAAGAAAGGGCGTCGTAACATCTGGCAGCGTAAAACACCGTGTTAAGTCACAAAAAGCAACCACAAAAACTGGACGGAGCACAAAAGAAATCACAAAGAAGAAGATCCCCTTTGTTCCATTTTTTAAGAAGATGTAAAGTTCCCCAATAAGACTGTTTGCTTCATATTTTGATTTATTTTATTCGCGTCAGGCTGCGCCAATATTTGCCCATAGCATGTTAAATTTTACATCTAATAGCTTAATATATTCAAATATATGGCCTTTTTCAAATTATTGCCACCTCTTCTATTTGGAATAAATCTCACTATAGGATAACAGTGAATTTCAAACTCATCTCGGTGGCATGTCGGCGCCACTTTGTGGATTGGACTAAGAGCCAAGGATCCGAAAGTATTGTGCTTATTGTACTAAGCTTTTTAATGCACCTTTTCAGAAAAACTCAAACACTTTTTCGAAAATACGATATTGCGTGAACTCTTAGTTGTTTGCCCAAAAAATTATGTGTGAATTGGGAGTTCATAGGCTCCATCTAATTGGAACATTGCGGAACAAATGTTGAAAGAAAACGGATATACTTACCGCCAGTTTCAATAGGATTGCAACGCAAAGCAATCACAGATATGTATTCGATGATGTCAATTGCGAGCTCAGATACGTAATCCGAGCATATTTCTTCTAAAATGCCCTAACAACGATGGCGGTCGCATGGAGAAAAACAACAGTGGTATGATCTGCTTGGCGGTGGCGAAAATAGTTTACTGGATAGCATGACACACTTCGAATAACGAGAAAAATATGTGATAATTATTATTCAAGCCAACATATTAGTTATGGGCGCTTGTACAGCCCGATACACGTGTTCTTGGGCTTTGGCAGCCTCGATAGTCAGGTAGGCCTTTCGTCTTTAGCCAATCCTCTTGGAAGACACTACGTTCCCGTATTTAGAGTAGGCGACGACGCATAATTTATACTTGCCGTCCAGTGAAAAAAAAATGGCTAGGTCGGCAAAGTTTTACACTCGATTGCTCTTGGCTGGTATTTTTGGAATGTTATACCGTTCGTTTCGAGTGCTTCATTAAGCCTTCGCTCAAATCTCAATATATCTAACAATTAGTATTCAAGCGAACTTGTCATGTGGTCTCCTTATGGGCGTTGTACAGCCAATGCACGTGTTTCGACCTTAACAGCCTTGTCAGTTGAGCAGGCCTCGTCTTTAGCCAATCCTCTCCGCAACCCCCACGTTACCCTATATAAAGTGGGCGACGACGTACGATTTACACACAGGATTTGAACGTGATCTTTAGGAAACACTCGAAACGAACGGTATAGCATTTGAAAAATAGTAACCAAGAGCAGCCTAGTGTTAAATACAGCCGAACTAGTGATTTATTTCACTTGACGGCACTGTAAATCCTACGTCGTCGTCTACTCTTTATAGGGGGACATAGAGGTAGCGAGAGGATTGATTGAAGGCGAAGTACACCGCCCGACTGACGAGGCTACCAAGAAGAAACAGGTGTATCGAGCTGTACGAGTTCCCACAAACAGAATACATGACATGTTGGTTCAAATAATATTCAAATACATTGAAATTTGAACGTGGTCTTAAGAAACACTCGATTTGAACGAGAAAAATGTTATCAGCAGCTTGCTAATACTACTTGCTGAACATAAACAAAAGGTGTTAAGAAATCAAGTTAGTCAAGGCAAATAAATATCGCCAACGGAAACGTTTATAAATCCTGCAATCTTCGAATCATTCAAAGAACGACTCTACTACAGTTAAGAAGTTAGGCCGTTTTTTTTCCTGAATTACTGAATCACGTTTAAGCATACTTGTCTCGTTATCCCTTAGCTGTTAAACCATCTCGACATTAGTAAATGTCTAACCCTAGTGAGCAGAGATTTGATGCCGTGTAGTGGCTAATTGGATATTGAATGTTCGTCATCTACCGTTTACCACGCTCGCAGGACTCTTCGTTCGGCTTCTCTCATTGTGTCGTACCAAAACACCGTGAACTATATCTGAAGTTGAGAAACACCAAAAACAGCACAAAGGTGGCTATCAACTTCGCCTTATGAACCACCACAAAATGATTTTGACACAGACGTCGAAGTTCTACAAGAAATAATAATGTCAAAAATAGAGCGGATCGACGCAATAAATTCGAAAAGAAGGAAAATCGTTGGAAGTATGGAATTCTCATGCAGTGGAGCTTTCAATAACTAATCGCATGAACGGTTTACATACATGCCGAAAAAATTAGAAATTTATCAGATGCATACTACTATAAGGAGAGTAGATTAGTGATGTGTCAAAGAGTTCCAAAGGCTTAGCTCTCGTTGTAGTATTAGGTGTTGTTGTACTAGAAGTTCGGTCGTTGGCAAAACTTCCGTGTTGCCGTATTACCTAGACGTACGCTGTGAATTTATTATATTTTATTCACACCAACCCTAGCTGACATTAACTTTGCAGATCTCAGCACTTCTCACAGCCGCTCCGTTTCCAGGCATCGGATGCACGGTAGTCTTCTGACTTCTTTTGTATTGTCTCGTTAGTGCTTGATATTGTTGTTCTCTCAATAAGAGTCCTTGATTGCTGACTGAGCCGATTCTTCTTGGAATTCTGGTACAGGTGCGGCGTGGTAATGATGTGGCTCATTGCGAGCACTGGCTTATCCGATTCCACCTCAAACTCACTAGTTTGTCATCTCTCAAAGACGGAGAAATTGACGTAACACTTGCCAGGTATCATTTTGTGCAGCACAAGTGGAAAACTCTTCGCTATTTTGAAAAAAAAAATTCATTGTAATATTTTGGAATAAATCGACAAAACACTAATGCATCATCAAAAACCGAAATACAATGTCAAAAGGACTTAGTCACATGTATCACTCACCGAAATGATATCGACAATGTCTCTGATACGGGTTGTATAGAAGAATACTGGTTTAAGACGGCGAGAACAGTGAGGAAACGAGTGTATTCAAAGTCAGCACACCATGAAACCTCTCGAAGACCCGTCATTTAATCGCAGTGTAAAGGTGTGGAAGCACTAACAAACAATGAACGGTTTACTTCGTAATTCGTTGCTCATTTTCGTACCCTCGGTAAAGGTACCAGAGCTAGATTTCGAGTAAGACAATGTAAAAAAAAATTGAACATGACGTAACAAAGTCGTAAGTTCGATACATTGTCGAGTTTATATGATTATTTGAAAGGTGTGTAAGCTTTAGAAAACAGTGAACTCTTTTCTTCTTGATCCATAGGACATTTTCGTAACCTCGGTGAATGTATGAGAGCTGGATAATGTTTCGTTTGGAGGAAGACAATGCGCAGAAATAGACTGCACTGAAACAAAGTCGATTCGATACATTACTAATTTTAATGATAAAGAAATTCCCAAGAGCGACTGTCTGTTAACATCGGCATGCTTCAATTCAACTCCTAATTTTCTTCTTTGAGCCAAACACAAGGTGTTGCAGTAAACTTTATTTGACAGCTGACGTTTCGGCAGTTCGCCTTCTTCAGAGCATGGAAAGGTCAAATTGCCCGCACAATTCAATAAACCAAACACCTTCATTACTATTGTAAAAAGAAACACCAGACCTAGACTTCAATCGCATCAAACACAAAGTCAACTCTCAACATACTCACCGCTTTTTATATGTGTTCCACCGAATGGTTCAAGTGGAGATCACCGGAAGGAGTTCACATAGGCTCGTAATGCACCCTACCAATCAAAACAACACTCTTATATACTGACTCAAATCACGTCTGATAACGAGGCATTCCTCCCTGCGGTTTAAAGTTGGAATGGTGGTAATAATCCAAAGTGCTTCAAGAATTTTTCGCTCTGATGTTTTTGTTGCTGTTCTCTATGCGTCCCTAGCAGCGTGTTCCTTCTATTAGGACGCTTGTCAGTTAGTGTTTTTCTATGCGGGCACAGAGCTTCCTACCCGTTTCGCCTATATATCTATCGCTACACGCTTTGCAAGAGATTAGGTAGACTGTACCTATGCTCATGCAATCACCGTCTCTGCCGTTAAAACATATTTTACAATCTTTCATTATACAAAGACGGTCATATAAGCGGTTACGAACTAGTTGGCGTTTTACGTTTTAAAGTATTCGGTAGTATCTCAACAATAGCCACCGATTGCTCTAAACCCGTTCTTTTCAAACAACGTTTTATAGCTGTACTAATCTTATTTGCGAAGAACGGGAAGAAGAGCGGGACTTTCCTATCATTTGAGTTTTCGTTCAAAGGCGTACCCTTTCCTCTAAGCCTAAGCCGAGAGTCTACAAATTAGTATTCATTAGAATTTCCGGCGCCAGTTTCACGGATTCTACTCTCTGCTCCTCCCCGGTGCATACAATGGCTGCTGTTCGAGATATGTTTTTAACTAGCGCCTTTTTTCGTATGTGAGGAATGAGAAGAGATATAGTGGACTAGGATATTCTTATTACTTGGCTTTCGGTACCACTTTATTATGCAGCCGCTCTCGCTTAAGCTTATTTGCACGTTCAAGAAAGGGAGTCAATAATCTTTCTGTATCTCACAGGTAACTTTTATATACTGTCACTGTTTATACAACAGTCTAAAGCAATTATCTAGCTCCTCTTGAATGGAACAGATAACCAAACAATCATCTATATACCTACAGTAAATAATGGCCGGAGATCATAATGGTAATGGTTGAGTCCTATGATAGTATAGCACCTACACATTCTAAACGTGATAACCCAGTTCATTCTAAGAGAATGCGGCTTCCAGTGGCATTTCCTAGTTCCTCTCATAGAACTGTATCCAAACATCCTCTTATCCTGGCTTAACCGTGTGAAAGCGCAGGCGAAAGATAAGTGGAATTTCGTATGATTTCACCATGTGATAGCATAGCACCTAGACAATCTTAGCGTCATAACTCAGTTCATTTTAAGAGAGGGCGGCTTTCAGTGGCATATTCTAGTTCCTCGTAAAAAACTCTACTCAAAAATGCTTTTATCTTGGCTTAAGCGATTGATAGCGCCGGCGAAGTATACGTGGAATTCCCTATGGTTTCACCTTATGACGCATAGCACCTACACATTCTAAACGTGATAACTCAGTTCATTCTAAGAGAGTGCATCTCCCAGTGTCATTTTCTAGTTCCTTGCAAAGAACTCTATATAGAAATGCTCTTATCTTAGCTTAACCGATTGAAAGCGTCGACGAAATATTCTTACGGGCAAACATTATGATAGCATAGCATCTACACATTCTAAACGTCATAACTCAGTTCAATCTATAAGAATGCGGCTCCCAGTGGCATTTTCCAGTTCCTCGCGTAGAAATGTATCTGAAAATGCTCTTATCTTGGCTTAACCGAAAGGTAGCGGCACCGAAATATACTTGGTTTGCATATGGTTTCACCTTATAATAGCATAGCACCTACACATTCTAAAGTCCATAACTCAGTTACTTTATGAGAATGCGGCTTCCAGTGGTATGTTCTAGTTCCTCGCAAAGAACTCTATCTAAGAGTGCGTATCTATCTATCTAAGCTGAGTTAGAAAGGTGAGAAGGCGTAAGTGCTATACTACAACGGATCAAAAACGTACGATCTTGTGTACACATCCTGGAGGGAATTTTTTTACGGGTATGCCAAGTCGACCACATTTTTGGTCGATTTTAGTGCCAGTAACTAGAAAAGGTTGTTGTATATTAAATGTTACTCGAGTATGCTGAGTTAGAATGATGAGGAGGGGAAAGTGCAATGTTGTAATAGTATGGAAACACCGTTCTATAGACAACACCGTTCTTTTAAAACCCTCACTCACTATAGCCAAATAGATTTCAATCGAACCTCACCGAACTACAAAAGCGTGGCATGAAGGAGGTTCGAGAGTTGATAAGGGAAGGAAGGATAAGGCTATCAGTTAGTGATAAGGGTGGAAAATTTGTTGTGATTCCTCGACAATTAGATATCGCAATAACGAACAAGCATCTCGAAGATGCCTCGCTTTACCGATCATCTTCTGTAAAGGAATTCAAAAGGCAAAACCGCAATTTAAACATTGAGTGGGTCCGTACGGCAAAAGCGGCAGGCTTAAGACCATCTATCATTTCTCAATTAAAAATCCAGTCACCAACATGTTCTGTCTTATACTTGCTTATAAAAACACATAAGTTAGTATCCACTGATGATCTAATGTCTAACGATCCATCTATATTCAAAGTTAGACCTATTATCAGTTGTGTAGGCGGACCGACGGATAGGATAGCATGGTTCTTGACTTTAATAACATCCCAATTGCTAGGACACATTCCAGTCCATCTGACGAACACTCAGATGTTGATGGATCGTCTACGTAACGCGAACCCGAACAACGCGTATGTAATGGAGTCATTCGACGTCACTGCTTTATATACCAACGTGTCGAATGACTCCGCATTGCAAGCCACACATGAACATCTTATACAACACCAGGGAGCTGTAAACATGTATGGCTTGACGATTGAGCAGTTCATGATCCTACTAAAAGAGTGCCTGAACTGCTCAATCTTCAGATGGTCCGGGAATTATTATGCTCAAACCAGAGGGCTGGCAATGGGACAGCGACTGGCACCTAGCCTGGCCATTGCCTTTATGTCTAAAGTGGAAGCACCAGTAATGGATCTCCGGCCATTACTCTACTGTAGGTATATAGATGATTGTTTGGTTATCTGTTCCACTCAAAAGGAGCTAGATAATTGTTTTAGATTGTTGAATGAACAGTCAGAGTATATAAAATTCACCCGTGAGTTAACAAAAGACGATTGGCTGCCATTTTTGAACGTGCAAATAAACTTAACTGAGAGCGGCTACATAACAAAGTGGTAGCGAAAGCCAAGTAATGAGAATATCCTGGTTCACTATCTCTCATCTCATCCCTCACATACGAAAAAGGCGCTAGTAAAAAACATGTTTCGAACAGCAGCCAATGTATGTACCGGGGAGGAGCAGAGAGTAGAATCCGTGAAACTGGCTCGGGAAATAGCCATCTATAATGGATACGAATTTGTAACCCCTCGGCTTAGGTTTAGAGGAAATAATGCGCCTTCGAACGAAAACTTGAATGAAAGGAAAGTCCTGTTTATCATCCCGTTCTATTCACATGAGATTAGTACAGCTATAAAACGATGTTTGAAAAGAGCGGGTTTAGAGCAATCGGTGGCCATTATAGAAATACCACCGAATACTCTAAAACGCCAATTAATTCGAAACCGCTTATATGACCGTCTCTGCATAACGAAAGGTTGTAAAATATGTTCTAACGGCAGAGGCGGTGATTGCATGAGCGTAGGTACAGTCTACCTAATCTCTTGCAAAGCGTGTAGTGATAAATATATAGGCGAAACGGGTAGGCCGCTCTATGCACGCATAGAAGAACACCTAGCTGACAAGCGTCTTAATAGACGAAAACACCCCGCTAGGGACGCATAGAGCACAGAAGCACGACGGAGTTGATTTTGAAATCGAAGTCACCATCCTTGCGCAGGAGCAAAAAACATCAGCGCGAAAGATCTTGGAAGCATTTTGGATTAATACGACCAATCCAACCATAATCAGCAGGGAGGAATGCCTTGTAAACACTCGTGATATGAGCCAGTATATAAGACTGTTGTTTTGAAATTATACTATTTTCACTGCTTTTTTCGCAGTGTTATTATGTTACTTATATGACTAAGGCCGTGTTTTTGTTCACCACTCAATCTCTTAGTCATATAAGTAACATAATAACACTGCGAAAAAAGCAGTGAAAATAGTATAATTTCGAAGTATTAGTAAATAGAATAGCTATCAGCTCAACTGGGTTTATAAAGCGAAATCGCATACCTGACCAGACCTGTCAAAGGTTGGTGGTTGATAGCTAACATTGAGATGTTGAAGAATGAGTGGTCGGGCAAATGTGCCTCAGTGGTGTAGTGGTAGAGCACGCGTCCCCGGATAGGATGAAACGTGGGTTCGATTCCCGCCTGAGGCCGTGTTTTTGTTCACCACTCAATCTCTTAGTCATACTGTTGTTTTGATGGGTAGGGTGCATTACGAGCTTATGTGTCTCTCTTTCCGGTGATCACCACTTGGATCATTCAGTGGAACACACATAAAAAGCGGTGAGTATGTTGAGTGTTGATTTTGCTTGATGCGATTGAAATCTAGGTCTGGTAATTTTCTCTAAAGAAGCGATGGAGGTGTTTGACTGATTGTATTGCAAACATTTTGACCTTTCCAGGCTCTGAAGAAGGCGAACTGCCGAAACGTCAGCTATCGAATAAAGTTTAATGCAAAACCTCGTGTTCTGCTCAAAGAAGAAAATTAAGTATGGAAACACGCAAAATTTTTGAAGAATTTCGGAGGAATTCGAATCCTTTTAGCCAGGTTGTTCACACTTTTATGGAGAGTTCGATGGGAGCAATAGAGTATGCCGCAGGATATCGTGGTACATTGAAAGATACTGAGTTAGAACGGTCAGAATGCGGAAGAGCTGTGCTATAGTACTATGAAAACTTACATTCTTTCTCTGATGCTCTGAAGTGAATTTAAGTTGGTTAGGACAAGCTGATGACATTTTTAAATAGAGTCCGATGTGGGGAACAAGAAAATATCGTTGGATAGTGTATTTTTCTAGAATATCTTGAGTTGAAAAGGTAACAAGACGGAAGTGCTTTGACATACTCTGATATTAAACTTGAAGTTCAAAATTCGGCGGGCCAGTTTTCTGATTTGCTGTTGAATTCTGGCGAAGAAGTGATTGTGACAAGTGGTAAAGATTCCGAAGAAAATGGCAGAGGGATGGAAGTGGTGAACCAAACGAGGACTACTCAGAAGCACTGAACATGGAACATCAGCTGAAACCAGGAATGTGGGTGAGTAGTCGGGTGTTGCGGTCATTTCTACAATTCTATTCTTTGTTGAGTAGGCACGCGGCGTGTCTCTGTCGCTTGAGCGGCCCTCTCGAAGTGGGGGAGGGGAAGTGGCGGGGGACACAGGCGCCTTTGTGTGAGATGCTGTGCTTCCAGCCTTTTTGTGCGAGAATATTGTGCTTTCTGCTTCTCCGTTGCCACGAGCGCCTACATTCTGACAATACGAGACACCGCCGTTACAGTACCTGAGTGAGACCGTGAGAAAATTGAGAGTGAGAACAAAGGCAGAAAAGAGTACTCCTCGTAAGGTTATGCAAGAACAATTGCAAAAGAAATCTCGTTGTGCCAAAAATTATTCAGCATACTGCAAGAGATTCTAATTCATCGATCACTTCTGTCATCATTATTATTATCATTGTCATCAATGTCACTGCCATCGTTATTACTCTCAATGTCATTGCAACTATCGCTATCGTTAAATCATCATCATTATCATTATATCATCAATATCACTATCATCATCATTACTACTGTCATTATCACTAATATTATCACTGTCACGATCATTATTACTATCAATATCATCAATATTTTGACTATCCCTAACATTACCATTACAATCATTATCGTTAACATTATCACTATCACTCTACCTGTCACTATCACCAAAATTATCAATATGACAATCATCATTGATTGAAGATATCACTAAATTTATCAACTACAAGCTCTACTGTCGGTCACTGCAATGTTGAGCAGTGTATATGTGCCCACATGAGACCACAGAAACAGCTCAAACAGTGGCAATCATTATTGCTGACATAATCATTAGCATTGTCGTTAACGTAGTCATTATCATTATCAAAATCATTATCACTATGGCTATCACTTGGCGGTGTAGTAACTCGGTCAAACTTAGAGAAATACAAATGGAATATGAAGGATGGAGATGTTCCCTTTACTAGGATCATCTCTGGTAGAGCCCCTTCAATAACATTCCATCACTTCATCACGTAAATGCTACCTCAGAACCGATTCGTCTCCTCGCACCCATCATGCTGTCTGGTGTGTGTCTTCTTACGAGGTGTGCCACCTTCCTCACAGGGTGCGATGCCACCACTGCAGTAGCTGATATCTGATGTGATGGCGCGGTGTGGGACGAAATGCCCCACGTGGTTCCTAGAGGGTTAACACAAGTCGCAACTAGTCATGTTTTTGGAGACGATGTTTGAGTCTATAGAAACTTATTTGTTTTCAGAAATATTGCTTCCTCCAAAAATTTATCACTAGAAACACAATTCCCAAGACTGACTGTCTATTAACCTCGGCATGCTTTAATACAATTCCTGATTTTCTTCTTTATGCGAAACACGAGGTGTTACAATAAACTTTATTTGACAGCTGACGTTTCGGCAGTTCGCCTTCTTCAGAGCCGCTTTTCATATGTGCTCCACCGAATGATTCAAATGGAGACCACCGGAAGGAGGTCATATAGGCTCGCAATGCCAAAACAAACAATTAAAAAAGAAGAACAGTTAAAATTTGAACAATTAAAAACAAATCACGAAGCAACAAATTCGACAAATAATTTTTTCGTCCTCAGCTCATCGGTATGGGCACTTCTTTTTGCAATAGTACGGTTTATCAGCACGTTTGGATGTCTCTCCCACGACACGACACGATCCTCTTCGCTTGACATCGGCAAGCCATCTGCCAGCGAGCAGCTTTCTCAGCGGCGTCTTCTTCGGAGCGCCTTGCGTCGGCTAAATGTAAGACATCACAATTTCTTCAAACGCTAACATTGAATGTGTGTAGCAGACGAGTGTAATTAAAAGGCCCAACAGAAGAAAATCAAAAAGATATGTATGGAAAAAGAACCTGATCCATTGAGCTAAATGGCTCGACTTCGACCTCAGCGATGACCTCAGCAAGTCTGAACAATACAAATTTCAAAAACATATCAGAATTATCAGAAAGATTCTCTGATTTTAAATTTAGCTGCCACTAAGAAGATAAGAATTTACCTTTCCTCACTTCTCGGTCGACTGGCGATGGACCTGCTTCCTCAGGCACCACCTGGAACCATATATTGAGTCTCAAGCATTATTTCTCTGACCAGAGCAATTAACCTCATTGTTGGCTTGACTGCCGCTATGACGTAGTCTCCTCATGTCGAAGGAAAATGGCACTGGGACAGTGACCTGTTGACGTGACGAATTTCCCTAAAGTAATCTGCTCTTTATATAGGATGAACTTTTGCAACTTCCTCCAAGAAAAATCCTAAGCTTTGAGATATTTGTTGAAGGCTTCAATATCAAAAAATTAATGTAGAGCGGTGTGCAAAAAACATATACTTCAGTTGGGATTCAAACCCATATTTCGTCCTATCTGGGGGCGCGTGCTGAATCGTTGCACTACCGACGTTTTAGTTTGCGCCTCCACAATAGGGTGAAATGTGGGTTTGAGTACCAACAGACGTAAATATTTTGCACACCATTCTACATTATTGGGTATATTGTAACATCATACCACCGCAAGAGGCAGTCAAATAAAATGAATTCTCATTGACTGTCAAGGAATTCTCGGACAAAATGGAAGAAAAGGAAAAGTGGTAAGAGAAGTAAAACAAAAATGCCAAAGATCTTAAACAAGAAAGGGAATTAATACTCTTGGAGGAGGATAGACACGCAACGTTTGCTCAAACGGCACGCCTTCCATACGTGTCCATTCTTCCCCAGCAAAGTGAATTACTGAGAGGCGTGGCTGAAGCGGTGGAGCGTCTTCACCACGATTAGCAGAACTCCGCGATCGTACCTAGAAATAGAAAGACCAATCTCTATTGAGAGTTGTTCAGTTGTAATTACAACTCGAGATGGTGATTCATTGTGCAGGTCGGAGATAAAAGTCAACAATTGAGATTTAATCTCTATTGATGAATATATACGATTAAAATGATTTTTTTCGCTGCAACAATGACTGACGTTTTGGCATCGCATTTAACAAAGTTCGAAAGAAGACACGCAGTCTACGGCACTAAACACTTTCATAGCCTCACTAGAAAAGACTTAATACATGTTCAGTACCATAGTAAATATTCTCTTTAACTCTCACCATTTTATTTTATTCTTGGCCCTTCAATAATTATGGAATACAGGCCGCATTGAATTTTACATTTGTATGGACTGTGCTTGATTCATATTTGTCACAGAGAGAAATTACGAGGCACTCATCCCTGTCATTCATTCCCAAATCATAGATTCCATCCGAAAGCCTTTTAGACTGTTGTGCGCTGAAGTCTCAAAATATTCTGAGTGAAATCTGAACTGAATACCACTATCCTCGCAAGGGAGTCTAAAACATCTACGCGCGAGACTTTTGAAGCATATTGGATAAACGCTAAAATTTTAGATATGAACAGCAAATGTGCGCGTCTGTAATTACGAGTGAACTCGCGCAACATCATAGGTCAATTTTTTGATCCGAATCAGGCACAAATGTCGTTCATGCGAGGCTCAATGTGGCTGGTCCTATAACGACTGGTGAACCAACAAGAAACAGAATGGGTGGTCTGATAAAGTTACTTGAGCCTTTCATGAGGTTATAAGAGGTTTTATAAAAGGCTCAAGAGATGCTAGAAAATGCATGGCAAAGCTTTCAGGAATTACTCAACATCGAACGCTTCATTCTTTGCTGATGGAAGAAGTTTTTGCGTTATTTTATTAAGTAACACAGTTGTTGATATAGTCTGTCGACACGGTCGACAATTCCATCTCTGCAAATTCGTCTCATATTCGGTTCGCCATCATCAACTGCAATGTAAATCCAGAGCGGCCTCGCACTGCTAAGTTGGGAGGAGTGCCAACAAAGTCGACCTTCGTTCAACGTTATGCTGTTTTTGAAAACATGCGGCGGTTAGAACGTAACGGTATTGGAAGGACGGTCGTGTCAGTCGCTTGCAGTTTCGATTCTCTACTGCCACTCGTCACGTCAGTTACTTGTCATTTTTCATATCTCGTTTTGCATGACTCTCCACTCTTTTATGGATTGTTTCCATTGTGTCAATGTTCTTTGCTCTGGTTAGATGCAGGGACGCACTGATTCTTTATCATAGTCTTTGGTGCTTTCAAATGTTGACCGCATCTGCTAAATAAATTAATCGTGTCGTAATCGTCGTACAGATTCCTCACTCGTAGCTCATCGCCTTGTTTTAACAGTCACATTTCTCACGCTCATCGCGGAAGCCTTACGTACTGTTTACCACTTTATAGCAGTCCTATTATTGTCAACAATTACATATACCCACTGAACCACTACTACATCTTAGTCACAGTTTCTCACCACTATCGCTCGCTTAAATCGAGTATTGCCGTCTACAACGTTATTGTTACTACTGTTTGTCATGTTAATAATATTATTATAAAGTTAAGGATTTTACCACCCAAGTTTGAGACACGAGCCGGTGGAAACAACAGCAGGCCGATCGCCAGTTCCCCTTATACATAGTCACCAATTATTTCTATATTACCCTGTTCGGTGCCCATATGCTATTAACCGCAGTGCCGAGACCATAGCCCTGTCTTGTTTTAGGCATTTCAAACTTTATTGATGCCATAGGTAGCGGTAATGACTTGAAAAATACAAAGCAACTTTTAAGCCACTTACGCTAAAGTTACGGTCAAAATCACAACGCTTCAATTTTCATTTACTACAAATTATTTTCACAGCTGGATATTATGTGAAAGAAATGCAAGAATGCGGAGATATAAGTGAAACTCGAAGCTTTAGTGAAGATTTCATAACTATGTTCTTACAAGGAATAACTTGTCGATACATACGATGCACAGATCCTTACTTTGCCTTTCTCTGGAATATGTTTAACGCTATCGGCACTTTTTGAATTATGCTGAATATTAATCGGAATTAAATCAAAAGAACAACTGTTTTTAGAACCCCGAAAAAAAACATTCACAATAATTCCAAAAAAGAATGCTTTAAGCTCAAAAACGAGGTTGTTACGCCAGGGTCATACACCGGTGTTTCGGAGGTTCGTCCTCCTCGTCAGTGACCCCTGCCGATCTTTTGATTTAGTTTTGATCTAACAGCAAAAATCCATCGACTGAGGGGTGGTGATGGACCAGTGTCATTGTACACTGTTCCATCACCACATACGCCTCCCTCCTTGCTTCAATGCAGGGCTGAATGTGGGGCGGGGTCACTGACGAGGAGGACGAACCTCCGAAACACCGGTGTATGACCCTGGCGTAACAACCTCGTTTTTGAGCTTAAAGCATTCTTTTTTGGAATTATTATTTCGGAATGTTTTGAAGAGCACAAATTGGCATTAAGTCCAGATGAAAGCAGAGCTAGCTACGAAATAAAAGCCATTGTAGGTTCATGCGCTGTAGTGCAACAAGTAAGTAAAGGGTAATAGCAGGTTCGCAGTTTACTTGAAAATCTGAAATGTGCTCGCATCTTAGCATTCTTGCGGTTATCTTTCACATCTACCTAATACTAAAAGAGAATAGGTAATGACACTCAAAATATTGTTGTTTCTAAGGCATATCACTCACTCCGTTCTCAGTTGTTGTATTATGACATTAGCCCTTTGGAAAAATTGTGTGCTCTGAGGGTGCTGGCATTAATGGTAGTTTCTTGACCAACTTTGTAGGCGCTTGTGGCGCAGTGGTTAGGGGTGTTAAGCGTCGCACGCAAAGTCTGTGGGGCAATTTTGAGCTCCTGACACGCCTTACTATCCATTCTTTCGGGGTCATCAAACTTTCAGACTTCCCAAGGAGGATAAGTAGTGCTGATCGATACAGCGGTGCCATCGCGAGTCATTGCAAAGGCCAGATATGCATCCAATCATCTCAAACGAAGTTACATTAGAGCCAAATGCATGGCTCATCCCTCAATTGTTAGCTAATCAAAGTCTAGAGCTTTTCCTTTTTTCGACAACAAAATTTTGACTCTAAGCAAACTTTTTTGCTAAGAACA
This sequence comes from Parelaphostrongylus tenuis, assembly GCA_019055375.1. NCBI lineage: Eukaryota > Metazoa > Nematoda > Chromadorea > Rhabditida > Metastrongylidae > Parelaphostrongylus > Parelaphostrongylus tenuis. The sequence goes on along the minus strand of JAHQIW010006853.1, from coordinate 16,479 downwards.
GATTCATATAGTTACGGTAACTTTTATAAACGTGATTTTAGTGGAAAAAAAAAGCTTATCTGTCCTAGAAATTCTCACTTCTTAACAATATTCATAGGAGAAATGCATAGAACACCTAAATTTGCGCCTCATGTCCAATGACCAGAGCCGCCTTGATAAATTTCAAAGCGCGGTATGAGATAAAAACTGATCACAGCATTGGAAATATAGAAGATTGTCTGTTTTATACCTCCATAAAGACAATAACTCATAGAGTATACTGACAATGAAAATTCAGAAAGAGTTATCTTCAAAGAAGGAGCGCATGTGGCGCAGTGGTGAGAGGTGCTCTGCGTCGTACACAAGGATCGATGGTTTGATCCCGCGCTCATGGCTCAAAGCCATCCGAGCCATCCATCCCCCCGGCGTCGGTAAATTGGTACCAGGCTGGTCTTGGATTAGTCTGGGAGGGTAAGCAGCACTGACTCGGCACAACGGGAGGTCTCTTAAGAATGCAGTAATGGTTCCATGAGACTCCTAAGTAATATTTTGTTCGCTAGCGTCTGAGATTCCCTATCAAAAATGAGATGTTTGGAAAAAACTTGGCATCATTACCACGTTATGGCGATGAAACAGTATTCATATCAGAGGACCTGTGAGAAGTTTTACTCCATAAGATAATTGAACAAACTCTCTTTTATAACCTGATAGAAGTCCTAACTCCCAAAGTACACTAATGTTAGAAAGTGTTTTCGACTTAACAGTTAACCACTCGTTAACGACGTGGAAATTTTTGCGCAGCGGGCTACAATGATGATGTCAAAGTTTTCCAACAAAATTTCAAGTCTTATTGCCACTGAAGTTAATTTCATCGCCACCAAATGAATATATATGGTAGAAGAGACTATGATAAAGTTATGTGTAGTAGGAACAATACCAATGATCGTCTTACAATCCTGAGTCCCAAAGAAAGAGCCAGATAGTCACAGGAACTTGATGAAATGTTATTGAACACTTTCATGCCATCTTATCCAAATTCGTTCAAATTTCAATCATATCTATCATTTTTCATGTTAACAGCTCTTCGTTCTTATTCATTGCCTAAATGATTAAACCCTGAGCGACGGCTATATAAATCGATGCGCGCAGCGTATTACAGAGCAGTGCGCGATTTTCGTTGTTTGATTAAGGTTTTTTTTCCTGTCATATCCAATTTTTTAAGTTCCTTGCAATACTATGATACAGCACAATCTTCTCTACTCAATCATATGCTTTTGGTGCATATATAGCTCTTTTGTGTGAAGCAAAGCTTTAGTTTACTATGCAATTATAGCGTTTTTAACATTCAATCAAACCTAATAAGTTGTACGAAGATCATAAAGATGTTCAGTTCACAGAGTACTCAAAAATCATATCAATTATCATATATACCTAGAATTGAGTTGTGGGTAAAACATGGTCTCAGGCGAGAATCGAACCTGCGTTTCATCCGTACCGGTGACGCGTGCTCTCACACTATACACCGGGGCACATTTGCCTCACCACTCATTCTTCAACATCTCTATGTTAGCTATCAGCCACCAACTTCTAACAGTTTTGGCCGGTATACAATTTCGCTTTATAAGCCCAGTTAAGCCTGACAGCCATTGAAAATTGATACTCGAAATTTCTAGTATTTTTACTTCATTCTCCGTTCGTATATCCCTAAGGCATATGCGAAGTATATCTGAGTTACCTAAGGTGTACACGAATTAACAAAATCCTTGATACTGTGACTATCGAAAGATCAGATTTGACAACTCTGGTGGCGAACCATATCGAAGCCTTAGGCGAGCAAATGAAGTAAATTGAGTACGTGATATGATTTTTTTTTGCTGCTACAACGTAATGAAAAGTCATCTTTGAAAATCAATATATCCTTAATAACACAGAAATTCAGGCTTTTCAATGATTACACCAAATGGCTGGGAAAAGTTTTTTGCCTAGCGAGAAAGGCTTTCAAACAACCATGTATCTTAGCTGGTACACATCACCCCTTAGGGGTTAACTATCAATTTATTAACTATTTTATAAGTTTGCTCTTTTAGAATGAAAAATACGTCAAAAACGGCTTTTTTCCTTGTTCAGACCCATGTTCCAAAAAAACGTCATTTTTGATCTTTTTAGACATCTTTGTGATCATTCGGCTACTCGAACCTGGAGAATTTTATAAATGTGCTTGCTCTCCGAAGGAAATTCATACTTAATAATCTCTTGCTGAATACAGCTTTTCTTCTAATCTTCCAAAAATTACTCGCTAGTAGAAATCTCGGCAATTTCAGTGGCCCACTTGATTTTGAGGGAGACTTTTTATTGCAATGTAGCAGCAGATTAAGATTAGGTTTCATAGTCGGCGCGTACTCCTTGCTCTCATATGTCGATGAGTTTTTCGCAACTCGCTGCGCCATCTACAAAAGAACGGTCATTTGCGCAATACAGTCTCCTGATTTTCACAGCGCAAACAAATAATTTCTCTTAGAAATCAAGTTCGCCACTGAAATTCGAGCCATGGAGTAGTTATTGAAAGTCTGGAAAAAAGAGTTGTATTTAACGAAAATTGCTAAGTTGAACTGAATCTCAATTGGACTCTTACAGCTCACTCAAAAATTTCTCTTAGAGGGCAAGCACACCTTTGGTTTTCTAAGCATCTAAGCTATCTGCTGGCTATTATAAAAGCGATGGCATGATGCCAATGTTTGCAAAATCCACCTACACACCTGTGCAATAGGGCGTAGCACGGAAATGCAATCTTGATTTTAGTGTTACAGAGCAATAAAAAGTTGTTTTGAAAACCATAAACATTTTTCAATTTGTCGAAATTCGTGCTATCGAGTGATCTGTGAATTTTCTAAGGAGAAGCTCTGCTTTGCGGAAGAAGCTTGAGTGTGAAACAAGACTTATTTTTACTGTTGCAGCGTAATGTAAAAGCCATTTGAAAAACAAAGTGTAGTTTATGAACTTTCGAGATTTATACTATCTTATGAACTAATATATCCAAAAGTGCAGAAAATCACGTTTTCTGAGTATGGGTGCGGAAAGGGGAAAGTACATAAAAATCTTGCAATTTTGAAGTCATTTGATCTCATGAAAAACCCCAAGTCTTGATAGTGCTTGTAAGATGAGAAATCGATCAATGTTCGTCGAAAGGATGCTGTACACTGCATTCAATGACACTTTATCAATACCTCTTGATGATTTCTTAATTATTAGTAATCTTCTAGAGTTGTAACTTCTTGAATTATAAAGGGACTATAGCAACTACGCTACATTCGTGCTATTTTCTTCATCGTGGACGATCGTTTAGGTAACCTCAACGGACGAAAAGGACGGAAGAACGGATCTGCAGCGGATCTATGCGGGCAGTGGGCCGACGACGGCGGCAGTCGAGCGCCTGGAGCTGGCCCGTGCGGCCGCCTGTCTATCTTTCCCTTCCTAGGCGTGCTCCCTCTCCTTATTGCCTATTAGTAGCTCTCTATGATGTTCACTGACTTGATATAGCCTCGCTGAATACGTATCGATCGCTGATGACCACCTCACATAAGACGTGATGGAGTTGTGTACCATTTTGGCATGATTATCGATTATTCATAATATGATGACGATTGTAATGCAAGCCCGTGCCACGGAGACGAACATAGTAGTGGAGAGTCATGGGCGACTCACTCCCGTGGGATAGGTAGCGGGTTTGTAAGACGATCTTGAAACATACTATGTAAAAAACATATATGACACATACAACGAACAGTACTCGCATGCCATTTATCCAGCATACCACCGCTGGCTCCCGTCCTTCCGAAGCGGCCATGGTATCTTCCCGACTCTTCGTCTCTGGTTGTGGCTTGCAAGCACTTTAGGTAATGCATTGCTTCATTGATAAAATTGGTTTTTGGAACGGATTTTCTAGAGCGTCTAATGCTGTAAAATTTCTCCGTTTAAAGTGCGCAACCAAATCTTCCTATGACTGTTACAGCCCTCTAAGGAGCCGATTTTGATTTCGACTACATCTTTGAGATTGCTAAGATTTGCGCTATGCAAAAATTTTCGATCGTTTATAGAAAACAGTATATTTGGCGGAGAAGTCCTTGATTGCGAAACAAAAGTCCATTTCGACTATCACAGTGCAAAAAAAAACCATTTGAGAAATAAGTCATGCTATCTGAATTCGCTTGATTTCAGATATCGCATGATCGAATATAATCCAAATAGAAGCAATAAATGGATTATGATGAAGGGGTCAGACATGGTGGAGATGACTAAGTCCTCAAACAATAAGGGCACTTCTCCTATTAGACGGCGACAAATGAATATTCGACCTCAATCGCTGACAAGAATATTACTCAAACTACCAGTGCTCTTTCGATATCACAAGTCTCGGAGAATAAAAAATGTGTTTGCTTGTTGGAAAAGCTCTTTTGATAGCGCTTCAGAAAAGCAAACATTTGTTTAGGCCTCGCTGGACAGAGATCTTTCTTTAGGCTATTAGTAATCATTCGATGGTGTGAGTTCAAATGATTCCAACGCTGCGCTTATTTTCTGGGAAGGATCATTTCATGGCAGTGTAGCAGGGTAAATATGATTGAGTTCTACATATTCGGCGAGTTTATTTGCCGGCTATTCCACGCGCAGAGGGGCGAAACGATCGTTTGTTGGCTTAAAATGTTAGATATGTGCTATGCAGCTTAGTACCCAGATGGATTTTTTCTCCACTTTGGAAGGAACTCCACATAAGACGATTGACTCAGGTATCACGAAATTTTCTCAGCACGCTTAAATGCTCTCATGCTCCATTCAATTACAAGCGTGATAAAAATGAAGATGCGCAAAGGATGTGAAACATAATTTTATTCTGGATTTCACAACGTTATAGGAAAATAATTTGAAACACCGGCTACGTACTGCTCTGGTAGGTATCCAATGATTACTAGAACTCCTTTTAAAAATCTTTCCAGCGAATGGGGTTGAATATTCTTTCACCGCCATCTAACAAAAAAAAACTTGAACAAGAAAAGAAGATATAGAAGATACAATGTGTAAGAAATGGAGCTTTGAAAAAGCCTCCAAGCGTGAAAAATTACAGTAAAAAACAAAAAACTCTATTCGCACCTCTTTACGGCATTCAGCCTCGCTAGCACGACTGGTCAGTCCATAGCTAAGCAAGGTATTGTCCTAAAAACGGTCCATTTGCTATTAACGTAATCAATAAGACAAAGTAAATGTCAAAGACACCGAAATAGATTCCAGTCGAGACGTCTGCGATTCGACACTTAAATGGTATGATCAAGCGATGGCCTAAAGTGTTATACAAGCGGTATGCAACATAGTACTCAAATGGATTTTTTTTTTCGCTTTGGTAGGAACTCCACGTAAGACGATTGACTCAGGTACCACTAAATTTCTCAACGCGCTCGTATGCTTTTCGTGCTTCCATTGATTATATGCGTGATAAAAATGAAGATACGCAGAGGGTGTGAGACATAATTTTATTCTGGATTTTACACGGCTTTAGCCAGAGATTTAAGTTTCCAATATTTACTAAGATTCCTTTAAACAATTCTTTCCAACGAATGGGGTTGAAATTCTTTTGTCGCTGTCCAACAGGAAAGAACTTGAGTAAGAAGGAAAGACATGGACAAAGATACGATGTGTATGAAATGAAACTTTGAAAAAGCGTTAAAGCATGGGAAATTTTAGTGAAGAACAAAAAATTCTATTCACACCTCTTAACGGTACTCAGCCTCGGTAGCGCCGTTGCCTCTTTCAACAACGTCAGCTGCGTAAGTTTTCAGGTATTGTACTGAAAACGGTCCACTTGTTATCAAAGTGATCATTATGACAAAGTAAACGTCAAGTTCACCGGAATATATTTTATTCGAGACGACTGGAATTCGACACCAAACGAAAAAGACGATTTGAAGCGGATTTTTCAGTGGGTACTGAATCGGCAGTTAAGAAACGTTCTATTCCCTGATTATGTTTGTTTCAGCAAGCACGAAGTTGTTAATACACTTTTATTTTGTACCAAATTACAATAAAGATAGTATCGGTGGCTAACGTTTCGGCAGTCTTGCCTTCCACAGAGCCGTTTTGTTGTTATGTTAGCCACTTGATATGTAGACCAGCCGCACTGAGTCTTACGTGGGTTAGGTGTGTGCCTCAAACGTTTTAATCAAGAGACGAACTGCAAATCGAAAACAAATTGATGTTGGACTCGAATCGAATGTGGAAATAGCTAACGAGCATATATAGAAGGGCATTAGCACTACTGATTCTCTCACGGAATAGAAACAAAAACGTAAAATTACATTGAGAAACCAAAAATCCAATAGGAACTCTCAACAGAGAAAATTCGAATGGCGTTAATGAAACGGTGAGTGGTATCATTTAGTAGAAAACAGAGAAACCAAAACATTTCTCACAACTGATGCCATCGATGATTGGTGACCTGACTGCGTTCTTGCCATTCGTTAACCTTTGCGAAACAGTCGCTGATGGAAAGCAGCGTCGCACTGAGTTCAGGTCTGCGGCAGTCGGCTCGGGCAATCTAGGGATAGAGTCCACAATCTCGCAGTGCTAGAGTTTCGCAATGAACCCAGGATTTTATCTTTACCAGAGGGATTTATGGTCAATAAATGATTGAGATATGATAAACGAGACCCATAAGGCATTTTTTGTTCAAACGTGCCAAAACACTCGCAAAACAATGATTCATCCTTTGCTGATTAAGCCAGAGGGTGTGCCGCAGCCGAGTGGCTGTGATACTTGTCGCGGCGCGCACGGGGCCGGTCCCTACCTCAGAACACTCGCCAACATCCAACAACGAACGTCCTATGGAACACCACAGCCTGGCTATCCTTGACATAAGAAGGATTCGTGCTCAATGAGTAATTGACGACGCTCATGAAGAAGAACGTAAAACGAATCGAGTCTTAAAACTATTGGAATTCACAGAGTGGAAAAAAGTCGTGAAGAGGGTTCGAAATAAATAATGGAATAAGTGATGAAGCAGGTACACGAGATGGTAAAACTAGTTCATTAGATTAACGATCCTACATGTTTCGTCTCTTCACAGCCGATTATTCGACTCGATTGACACAGTCTTTCGTACTTCGTCCATACATTGAATTGTTGGTCAAAAATGATACTGTACACTCCGGTGAGACGCCATTTCATTGACACTTACAGCAATTTTTCCTGATTACTAGCGAACTTTAGAGTTGAGAGTTCTAAGATTCGTAGAAGAGCCTTTATTCTTCTATCACGAATAATAACATTTTCAATGTATCAACTTATATCGAACGATGAACAATAATCGTCGTTGCTGCCTTAGTTTTTGGTTATGCGCTCTAGTTATGTCATTTGAATTCAATGCGTCCTTGGGATGAAATTTGTGCACATTTTCCAGTTCTCACCTCTGCGAATGACCACCTGACAAATGACTCTGCGAATGTGCAGGTGGTGGTGACCTCATATCAGTGAATCAGAGATTTCCTGATCCATCCAGCTGCTTCCTATCAGTGTCCTCTCCCACTCAAACCAAGAAGTTTTGCGGAAAAGGTAATTCTTTGCAGACTATTGTAAGCCTGACGATAGTGAAAGTCGTGCGAAAAACTATGCCTTCACAGATATTTTGAGTAAAAGGTCGTGTTATGCGTGCAAATGAATACTAAAGAATTGTTTTCGATCATTCTCCGGGAAACATATAACGAGGAGAACGATGAGAAAGCCGACAACACCATAGTAAGCAATTTGGTCGTCACAGGCACTGGCTCTCGGAGGTATTTTTCTTGAGTGATAAAGAGCAATGTACTTCGAAAGATAAGAGATAATTGGCGGATTCTCAAGGAAAAGTGCTGTCGTTGAGAACCGGCCCTTAGTTGAACGACGGGTGCGTGTTGAGGGCGTCATGCTCACGTGGGAAGGCTTCAGTCGACTTTAACGAATTATTCATGACCTATCTTATACCACTATGCAGATACAGAACACTGGTGTATGTAAGTGCAAGCGAAAATCTCGGGCCAGTTTTTTGCAGACTTTTGTAAAGCTGGTGGTGGTACAAAATGTGAGAAGAAGGATGTCTAGTTAAATATTACCAATAAATAAAAACTCTCAAACATCACGAAATCTAAGGTTAGAGTGAACAATTCTCCATCAATGATTTCGTACTGCGCAGTATATGAACACTCGGTATGTGAATGTCTCCAAAGATTCACCTTCTTAAGTGATCGTCAAAGAGGTTGTCTCAAATCAGAATCAATATATTATGCAACAAAACAGAACGAACGAAATATCATGTTAGGTAAAAGTAAGAAAATACGAAACTACATGTTAATTATAGGAAAAAATAGATAGTGTGAGAAATCATAGCCAATCTCGGCTGCAGAGCACAAACCTCTTATTTGATCTCCAATCATTCAACTCCTAAACCTTTTTTTTTCAAACGACCTTGAGGCAGTCATTTTACAGATAGGCTAATTCCGTTGACCTTAGCCTTCTTCTAAGCCCAAGTCACTTTTATCAAACCTTCCATACTTTTGAGAGTGGGAGGATTAGTACTGCATTTGCCCGGGACCGATTCGCCCTCAGAAATTTGAGTGAGAACGCGCTAGCTCGGAGACAGGACAGTAAGCAAAATGCTCTGAATCACCATTCAGCGACATTCGTGACATAAAAACGACCTCGAGCAGCAACCAAAACAGCTTGCATTAAGTTCTAGCTCCTCCGGATATGATGGATGCGGGGAAGAAAGGAATGGAGTGCAAGACGGACTTGGAATCTGTACCATTTGATGCCTGTAAACTCGAGTGATTTTATGATAACATATACATAACTTTGCTGCGGTACTTGTTTGCTCAAAATTTTCATTAAAGTCAAATCCGTTTTTCGATGAACATGGTTTCTCAATGCCTCCTTTGATATACAGGTGAGCAAAAAAATCTGGTAATCTTTATTTTGCTGGTTCTAAGTTTTGAATTTTCATCCTGCTAATTTCATTTATTTGTCTGTTTTCAACTTGCTCAAGTTATGAATGGTAGAGTCATCGTATCGTAGTATTTGAGCTGCACGGGATGCTAGCACACATATCCACTGTAGTTTCGTCCCAAAAGCGTGTCAAAGCTATCGTAAACGAGTCCACGCTAATGTGGCAAGTAGTCGACACATCTTTCTCTAATGTGGGCCACACGGAATGATCCACTGGGTTGAAATATGAAGAGTTTAACAGCCAAATGTCCTCGCTTCAAAAGCCTGAAAACATTCCTTGACAGATGGCAATCGTTTGACGTGCCGAATGCGCAAGACCTCAGTCCTGCTCAAGCGTAAATCCGTCGGCACCAAAATGCTGATTATTCCAAGGTGCCAGTAGACCACTCCGTGAAACTTCCCGTTAGTAGTTGACAGCGTTGATTCAGAAGTATTCGCTGATGAGGCTAACGACCTTTAAGTGGTGGCGCAAATGCCGCCTCAGATCATCACAAAAGCCAGAAAATGACTGCGCGCTTCTGGTGACTTTCCTCTCGAAGTTAACATTGATCATGGCTATTATGGAGTGGCTTGATTCTGTCATGCGCTTGAGAAGTACCCGACGGATACGTGTGCGACCATCATGACTCCTGGATACTTTCATTCGCATGATCTATAACTTAAGCGGAGGCGCATGCGGAGCATTGGTTAGAGGTGCTTTACGTCGCACATGAGGTCAGTGGTTTGATCTCACGCTCATGGCTCACCAAGCCATCCATCCCTTCGGGCTCCTTGAATAGGCGCCAGACTGGTCCCAGACTTGTCTGGGAAAATAAGCAGCACTCACTTAATACAGCGGGAGGCCACGGCGAGTAATTGCAAAGGCCAAATATGCATTCAATCACCTCAAACGATGCTAAAATTTGAAGATAAATGCATGACGCATCACACAAGGGATTAATCCTCGCCGAAAATAGTCTTTCTTATATATTTCAGTTTAAATTTGAATGCTAAGTTATTATGTCATAGCATTTGTCATTACATTGTTACATGTCATTGCAAAGAAAACTCCAGGCGGCAGAATGTCATGTTGTACTTACTTTTTTGCCTAAGTTTCGTACCGTTGACTGTCTATCGAACCGAAAATCTAATCGCCTTTCATAGGCTCTTGCTTCATACCGTCGGATTTCGTAGCAGATTCGAGTTTATTACCAAGTTTAACCAATGATTGAATCATTGCCGTTTTAGGTGTTGTCTTTTTGCAAGAATCTTGATGTAGTCCCTTGCCAGAACATTATTTATCAGTCACCCACACGCAGTTACATTGGATCGCTGGAAAAGGTTCGTCTTATGGAAATTACTTATCGACCCTACTCGAAGACACTTTTCATCACTCAGATTTATCCTTATTTGGTGAGCTACCAGCCTACAGAAATGACGAACAGCACTTCTCGGCTCGAGTGGTGCTGCTGACGACGACTCGACCTGAGTCGATGACAAGCTTGTCCATGATGATAAACGGCAAAGGTTTATGGGGCGGATACGCTGACGAGACATGTAATCGCCGTTGGAACGACGACACGATTACGGTTCTGTTCACCAGCACAAAAGTTTGCGTTACAACTCTTTGGCGTTTGAGTGATTTCGAACAATAGATAGAAAAAGTATGAGCTTCAGTATGAGCTCTGAGTGCAGTATGCTATGCGTATGAACAATGTTATCCAAATGAAACTGTCCACTGGATAAAAGCTCAATGAGAGGGTTTTCTTCCTCAACTCGATACCGTATTTCAGAACTTGAGCGCATATGGCGCATTGACTAGACAAGCTTTGCGATACACGCCTGGTCGGTGATTCGACCCCGCATAGAGCCAGAAGTCCATCCTCCAGCGTCGGCATAATGGTAGGGGATTTATCTACTGCAAGCTTCAAAGGGTCCTAAAAGCCGGTGACTGTTTTTGGTAAGAATCTATAGTGCCAAGAACACCTACTATTTTGATCCTGTTCCAGTGATGCCTTATGAAACCTCATATTTGATTGCCCAACCGACTATGTTGTCGCATGTTATCATACACTGAATTGACAAAGGTACTAAACTCCACTGGTCTACTGTCGTTTGGAATCTGATGTTAGCTGAAATTTCAATGTGTCTTACTGAGATTTTCCAGGACCTTATCGCGGGATTTCTTTTAGCCTTGTGTGTTGGAGAAAATTTTGTGGCCTTATGACTGAAAATTTCTCTAAAATGACACTTATTTCCATGCGTTCAGCTGACCAAGTCACTGATTTGGGACGATATATTGAGTTGAGTATAAGCGTGGTAAAAAAATAAACCCTTGGTATTGATCACTCCTTGTGATGCGTGCTGAGCATTTGATTTTATCATCTATCATTAGAAGTGATTAAATACATATCTGAATTGTACAAAGATTTGCGACGGCTTGCCAATATATTTATCCTAGTATTCTGCCATTCTTCCAGACGGTTCTTACAGCGATTTGTCGACCATATAAGAGGGATTGAATGGTTGAGTGTGTCTTGCCAAAGCATCTCTCATCAACAGCGCGAAATAAATGTGATCTCAAAACTTGGCAGGCCACTCGAAGACAGTGGTCAAATGAAATATCGTGGTTTTTTCAGTGATGAGTTATTTATGGAATAGTGGAATATCAGTTTTAGAGTGGTGACCGCAATTTGTATGGCAATGTTAGTCGATCAAGATCTGTGTGATTACACTGACAAAGTAACACGTTATTGGCCAGAATTCGGACAACACGGGAAACATGACATTACCATCGAAATGATTCTTTCGCATAAGGTAAAATCATGCAGTCTTCCAGTGCGTTATTGAAGTTACTTTGTTGTTTTGGCTAAAAATTGTCACACATAGACTTATATGAATTACCGTTGTATTTGAAATTCATCTTAGCACGTCTTCGTCTTCTATTCATCTAATCTTTTGCTATGCAGTGTTCACACAATATTACTTACAACTTCACCGTGCTGTATTTGTGAAGTATCATACTGAATATATCGACACAAAACCTAGTTGATTCAGTTATCAACGTACATTCACACTCTTTCTTCTCCATTTCTCTCTTTGTCTCTCTCAGTGTTGACTATTTTCCACTGTTTATCTATTACGCTATTATTTTTATACCCATCTGTCTTCCTCAGTGTATTTATTTTATGATCCATTTTCTTCTTTCAATGTTCGTTTTGTCTTCCGACGCACTAAGCTGGGCGTTTTTATTCTGTTTCATAATTAGGTTGTTATAATAACTCGGTAGAGTCACGCTCAAGTGAAATGATCAGCGTGAGTCTTAACGATTGCAACGATTTAGCGACACGAAACTTTGAGTCAGACATCTGATCTGGCTCTGTGAGACGCATAGAAGGTCTATGACTTCCTCCATACCCTTTTTCGTTTGTGTGAAAGGCGATTTTCGTGACCGTGTTGCGAAACGTGTCACTTGAGACAACTTCTCTTTATACGTTTTGCAATCTCTGGGCGTTTTCTAGCTGGAGTAAGAGGAATTCATTTGTTCCGTCACTTCCGAAGTATCAATGAGGTTCGATTCTGCCGTCGACGTCATGGAGACAGAAATGCAGTGGTATTCGAGATGTGGAAGAACCTGCGACATCGCTGCTAAATCGAAAATTCAGTAATCGTATCGTATACCTGCGGGAGTTAAAAAATCTCATCGATAACGATACGCACTCTCAAGTAGGAGAGTCGATAAATCCCAAAAGTACCTGTTCGGCAACTCTTCAAGTCTTCAGTCTTCGAGATACGGTTCTAATGGACACAAGGCTCGCGATAATCAAATTCACTCCTTTTTTTATGAATAGCATAGAAGTACTGACAATGAAAGTATCTATTTCTACTTTTTGGACAAGTCTTTCAGCACAAATCCAATCAAATTATCTTGTTCTAGAAGCGACTTTATTCGACCTCGGAATGAATTATCAATATCTCATGGATCTATGAGCTCAGTATGCTCAGAAAAACCATATCTTAATAACAACAAATGTGATCGACTAACTGGAATAATAACTGACTTGATTTAGTTAGAAGGACAGAGACGAAGTTGACCACAGGAAAGTGTTCTCTGTAGCATTTTCTTGCATGCTCATGAGTAGAACGAAGTACCAATATTGCTGAGATGATCAATCTAACATGAGGCTATTGTGAAAGTCTTACTGTGCAAATATCTCGGCTTTTCAACTAATTTATCTTTTCTAAACAAACCGTTCTCGCTGAAGAAAGCTTTTTCGTAGACTTTTATTAGTATTCCGATAGCTTGAAGAGCGGCGTTTACAACAAATAATCTTCAAAATGGCATTTCCAATGCCTATGGGAAAGGAAATGAAGTTATGTTTTATCAATAGTTGCTTGTTTGCTCGGCTAGAGTTTGTGGATGAGTTTCACTTAACTTTCAGTGATAAATCGGCAGCCATACACGTCACAAATCTCGAAACAAGTCTTTACAGAGCTGTACAAGAGCTCAAAGAGGGTTTCGTTTCATCCTCACAGTTTTCGCACATAAGAATTATATATATCAGAAGCATAGGAGTTTTTAGAGGAAAAAAATAGAAATTTTTTTCAAACGGAAAATTTTCTCATCTTCGTTATTTAGGAGTTTCTTCTCCGGTTCGGAGAAATTTCTGAGTCTTACGGATGAGATATAAAAGGCACTTTGTTCTATCGTTATATAGATGATAGCTTTTTACTTTCATTTTCTATTACCAAATAAATCCGCTATGAAGTTGAAGCAGCCGACCAACTGCTCCTAGTGCAAACGTAATCTTTTCTGCGCTCTAACAGCATTCTGGAAAGAACTTTTCATGAACTAAACCCAGTTTTGAAGTATTCATATCCAAGCTATCGGATATTTATCAAAGGTCTAACAAAGGTCTGTGTCGAACGGCAAAAACCGGCAAAAAACCAGTGCACCCTTTTTGGTTCAGTTTGTCTTCATGGAGTTCAACGCGTGTATTAGCATATTCTCCATACTCGTAGTAGACCCGTTCGCTTAACACGAATTTTTAATCCATAGCAAAGTGTTTTCTAGTTGACACCATAAGCATGAGCTGGCAGTTGTCCATCAGACAAGCGACAGTGAGCACTCCTGGTAATGTAATAACTTTTTTAACTATTCTTTGGTAGAAATTTGAAGTTGTTCACATTTTGATGATCCTTTAAGACTGTTTGAAACCACTAAACATTACAATTTACAACTCCATTTTGGAAGAACATCTTCTCCATAATGAGGAGAATGATTTCCATAGGCTGTGGAGGAGGCAGAGGGTGGCCAGGAGGTCAACATATCCGTACCGTATGAACACTATAGCGTCCACTCGTTATTAAACAGTCCCTCGAATGCCAGGCAGGAGGAAACGAGCGGCTTGGGGAACGTTTAAGAGCATCGAAGATGTAGTGAAGAGGACAAAGAACATCCGACTCCGTGCCCACCTTTTCGACTCGACAATTATCCCTGCCCTAACGTATGCAGCAGAAACCTGGTCGCTACGTAAGCAGGATGAGAGATCACTTGCCGTTATCGAACGCGCAGTCGAAAGGTCGATGCTAGGAGTATCTCGTATTTCGCAAATGAGACAAAGGATCCGAACTTCCGACCTACGTCAACGATCGAAAATCAGAGACGCCGTTCTACATGCCAGGATATCGAAAATAAGGTGGGCCGGACACGTGATGCGCTTCAACGACAACCGATGGACGAGAGCCGTTACCGACTGGATTCCTCGGGACGTCAAGCGCTCTAAAGGAAGACCACTGACCCGTTGGTCCGATTTCTTCACGAAAGCGATGGAAGAAAGATATGATGCTCAGCGAATTCCTAGAGCAAGGAGGACCCACTGGGCTACTCTTGCACGCGATAGGGAAAAATGGAAGAGTTGCTGGTACCCGCTCGAGTCACTCGACGATCAACGGGACGACAGGTGATATAGGTGACAGGTGATATATATATATATATATATATATATATATACATATACATATATATATATATATCCGTAAAACAATTAAATCTGTAATCGATCCTTTCTTTTCCTGGCTCTAACTATTTTTCTTTCTTTTCCATGTGGAATCAGAACAATAAATCAATGATCCCAGGTGACCCGGTCAGGCCTGCCTTTTTCGGCTTCCACGTCAAATATAGACTGAAGCAAAATTGCGAAGATATCGACGCTTCAACCATGCACTCCAATCAACGGTACTAGATTGTCAAATATATTTCTGTATATATTATTCATTAGGTTGAGAAAGAAGTTTCTTAGCATCCGTTAGCAATTCAAAGTTCGTACATAAATACGACAAAAAAACAAGAGTGATTATTCTACAAAATAAAATCATCATTATCCACGAACTTTTGCCATATATCTGTAAGCTTCTGTATCAGCTCGAAATACATTCCTTGGGTTTTAAATAAAAAAACTCCGCGCATGCCTCTTCAACTCGATCAAATGTCTAGAATTGGCGTCAACGCAGGAAATGTTAGATTGAGTTGAAAAGACTATAATCGGGACTGTAGTGTGGGTGCGTCAAGACCTCGACTCCCTTCAGCGCACTATACAACGCATCTATGCACTATAACTAGCGTTGACGTGTTAGTTCCTCATGGAAAAATCTCCAAAATAATCCTATGAATTTACAACAACCGAAACTGTGTAAAACAAGCATTCTCCTCAACCTAGTATTTATTTGACCATTCTTCACAAATGCGCAGATTCCAGCACGCGTTTCTTGCTCTTTCGTTTTGTACCCGTACCTGTAATGAGCGAATTTGCTTGTACTTGCTTGACAAATGAGGATTTTGACTTTATCAACGTTGTATAATGCTGCCCGTAATGACTCCACCTTAATCCTGTTATGGCTCTACTGGGGTGTTCCTCGATCTACATGTTAGGCAGTCGAGGGCCTTTGTGAACGTGAGAGAGAGAGAGAGAGAGAGCTTTTCTAGACAAGTATACAACTTGTCTGTCGACCACCGATTATGATAAGAGCTTGCGACTGAGTAAAAAAGGGCGGCCAAAATAGCCTGTGTGTATTAATGAACACTTAATAAGGCAATGCATAAGACACGATTCACTCAGTCCACTTCGCTCGACTGCTCATAGTGGTATACAATGCAATCGGGGAGTTTCATTCCAAAAAAAACTAGTTAATATTGAATATACAGCTACTCTCGACTACGATTAGACGTTACGTACGCGGTTGCTCATCAACCCATAATGTCCTACGTTTTCCTCTCTGCTTCATAGCAAATACGAGCAATTTTTGCGCCGATGCAAATTTGCCGGCTTTCTGACGATAAGCACTGGTTTTCGACAACCGTGAAAAACAAGGGGCTTTGAGTGAGAGGCGATCATAAAGGAGCTTTTGTCTAGCGCTCTATGTGTATGAATGATGTCTGTGTTATTACAGAACATGAGTTCTTACGACCCAGTATATATAATATATATATATATATATATATAT
>JAHQIW010006852.1:0-42056 GCA_019055375.1 Parelaphostrongylus tenuis | reverse complement strand
CCATCGCTTGATCATACCATTTAAGTGTCGAATCGCAGACGTCTCGACTGAAATCTATTCTGGTGTTTTTGACATTTACTTTGTCTTATTGATTACGTTAATAGCAAATGGACCGTTTTTAGGACAATACCTTGCGTAGCTATGGACTGACCAGTCGTGCTAGCGAGGCTGAATACCGTAAAGAGGTGCGAATAGAGTTTTTTGTTTTTACTGAAATTTTCCACGCTTGGAGGCTTTTTCAAAGCTCCATTTCTTACACATTGTATCTTCTATATCTTCTTTTCTTGTTCAAGTTTTTTTTGTTAGATGGCGGTAAAAGAATATTCAACCTCATTCGCTGGAAAGATTTTTGAAAGGAGTTTTAGTAATCATTGGATACCTACTAAAGCAGTACGGAGCCGGTTTTTCAGAATATTTTCCTATAACGTTGTGAAATCCAGAATAAAATTATGTTTCACATCCTTTACGCATCTTCATTTTTATCACGCTTGTAATTGAATGGAAACATGAAAGCATTTAAGCGTACTGAGAAAATTTCGTGATACCTGAGTCAATCGTCTTATGTGGAGTTCCTTCCAAAGTGGAGAAAAGATCATCTGGGTACTAAGCTGCATAGCACATATCAAACATTTCAGGCCAACAAACGATCGTTTCGCCCCTCTACGCGTGGAATAGCCGGCAAATAGACTCGCCGAATATGAAGAACTCAGTCATATTTACCCTGCTACACTGCAATGAAATGATCCTTTCCAGAAAATAAGCGCAGCGTTGGAATCATTTGAATTCACACCATCGAATGATTACTAGTAGCCTAAAGAAAGATCTTTGTCCAGCGAGGCCTAAACAAATGTTTGCTTTTTCTTGAAGCGCTATCAAAAGAGCTTTTCCAACAAGCAAACACATTTTTTAGTTCTCCGAGACTTGTGATATCGAAAGAGTACCGGTAGTTTAACTAATATTCTTGTCCAGCGACTGAGGTCGAATATTCATTGTCGCCGTCCAATAGGAGAAGTGCCCTTATTTGTTTGAGGACTTAGTCCTCCACCATGTCTGACCCCCTTCATCATAATCCATTTACTACTTTTATTTGGATTATATTCGATTATGCGATATCTCAAATTAAGCGAATTCAGGTAGCAAGACTTATTTCTCAAATGGTTTGTTTTTTTTTTTTGCACTGTGAAAGTCGAAATGAACTTTTGTTTCACAATCAAGGACTTCTCCGCCAATATATACTGTTTTTCATAAACGATCGGAAATTTTTTGATAGCGCAAATCTCAACAATCTCAAAGACATAGTTGAAATCAAAATCGGCTCCTTAGAGCTCTGTAACAGTCATAGGAAGATTTGGTTCCGCACATCAAACGGAGAAATTTTACAGCATTAGACGCTCTAGAAAATCCGTTCCAAAAACCAATTTTATCAATGGAGCAGTGCGTTACCTAGAGTGCTTGCAATCCACAACCAAGAGACGAAGAGTCGGGAAGATACCATGGCCGCTTCGGAAGGACGGGAGCCAGCGGTGGTATGCTGGATAAATGGCATGCGAGTACTGTCGTCGTATGTGTCATATATGTTTTTACATAATTCAAAAGTTCGACTTTCTATAAACCTCGGCATAATTAATTGATATATGAAAATGGAGAAAACTTATCTTGATTAGCTGACGCGAGGTTGATAAAACAGTTGTAGAAATTCGGCTCTAATCAAGATAAGTTTTCTCCATTTTCATATATCAATTGTTTTTACATAGTGTGTTTCAAGATCGTCTTACAAACCCGCTACCTATCCCTCGGGAGTGAGTCGCCCATGACTCCCACTACTATGTTCGTCTCCGTGGCACGGGCTTGCATTTTAATCGTCATCAAATTATGAATAATCGATAATCATGCCAAAATGGTACATAATCCAACACGTCTTATGTGAGGTGGTCATCAGCGATCGATACGTATTCAGCGAGGCTATATTAAGTCATGAACATCATAGAGAGCTACTAATAGACAATAAGGAGAGGGGACACGTCTAGGAAGGGAAAGATAGACAGGCGGCCGCACGGATCGGCTCCAGGCGCTCGACTGCCGCCGTCGTCGGCCCACTGCCCGCATAGATCCGCTGCACATCCGTTCTTCCGTCCTTTCGTCCGTTGAGGTTACCTAAACGATCGTCCACGATGAAGAAAATAGCAACGAATGTAGCGTCAGTTGCTATAGTCTCTTTATAATTCAAAGAAGTTAAAACTCTAGAAGATTACTATTAATTGAGAATCATCAAGAGGTATTGATAAAATGTCATTACATGCAGTGTACAGCATTCTTTCGACTAACAATTGATCGATTTCCTTTTTACAAGCACTACCAAAACTTGGGGTATTTCTGAGATTAAATGACTTCAGAATTGCAAGATTTTTATGCACTTTCCCCTATCCGCACCCATACTCAGAAAACGTGATTTTTGCACTTTTTGGATAAATTAGCTCATAAGACATTATAGATCTCGAAAGTTTATAAACTACACTTTGTTCTTCAAATGGCTTTTACATTACGCTGCAACAGTAAAAATAAAGCTTTGTTTCACACTCAAGCTTCTTCCGCAAAGCAGAGCTTCTCCTTAGAAAATTCACAGATCACTCGATAGCACGAATTTCGACAAACTGAAAAATGTTTTATGGTTTTCCAAACAACTTTTTATTGCTCTGTAACACTAAAATTAAGATTGCATTCCGTGCTACGCCCTTATTGCACAGGTGTGTAGGTGGATTTCGCAACATTGGCATCATGCCATCGCTTTATAATAGCCAGTAGATAGCTTAGATGTTTAGAAAACCAAAGGTGTGCTTGCTCTCTAAGAGAAATTCTCAGCGAGCTGTAAGAGTCCAACTGAATCACGGCGTATCCGGTGCAAGTTTGCAAAAACAACATAACGTTGAACGAAGGCCGACTTTGTTGACACTCCTCCCAACTTAGCTTTGCAAGGCCTCGACCGCGTCGACAGACTATATCAACAACTGTGTTACTAAATAAAATAACGCAAAAATTCATCCATCGGCAAAGGATGAAGCGCTCGACATTAAGTAATTCATAAGGGGTGTGCCATGCATTTTGTGGCAACATCTCTTGAGCCTTTTATAAAACTTCCTATAACCTCATGAAATGCTCAAGTAACTTTATCAGACTCACCATTTTGCTCCTTGTTGGTTCGCCAGTCATTATAGGACCAGCCACATTAAGTCTCGCATGAACGACATTTGTGCCTGGTTCGGATCAAAAAATCGACCTATGATGTTGTGCGAGTTCACTCGTAATTACAGACGCACACATTTGCTGTTCATATCTTAACTTTTAGCGTTTATCCAAGAGACTTCAAAAGTCTCGCGCGTAGATGTTTTAGACTCCTTGTTAGGATATTGGTGCTCAGTTCAGATTTCACACAGGATATTTCGAGACTTCAGCGCACAAAAGTCTCAGAGGTCTTTGGATGGAATCTATGGTTTGGAAATGAATGACAAGGATGAGTGCCTCGTAACCCCTCTCCGTGACAATCATGAATGAAGCACAGTCCATGCAAATGTAAAATTCAGTGCGGCCGGTATTCCATAATTATTGAAAGGCCAAAAAAAAAACAAAATGGTGATAGTTAAGGAGAATATTTACTATGTGACTGAGCATGTATTGAGACTTTTCTAGTGAGGCTATGAGAGTGTTTAGTAGCGTAGACTGCGTGTCATACTCTTTCGAACTTTGTTCAATGCGAAGCCAAAACGTCAGTCAGTGTTGCACAGAAAAAATCTTTTGATAGATACGTATGTGTTCATCAATAGAGAGTAAATTTCAATTGTTGACTTTTATCTCCAACCTGCAGAATGAATAACCATTTTGAGTTGTACCTAACAGCTGAACACCTCTCGAAAGAGATTGGTCTTCCTATTTTAGGCACGATCGCGTAGTTCTGCCACTTGTGGTAAAGACGCTCGACTGCTTCGACCACGCCCCTCAGTCATACACTTTGTTGGAGAAGAACGGACACGTATGGAAAACGTGCCGTTTGCGCAACGTTGCGTGTCTATCCTCCTCCAAGGGTATTAATTCCCTTTCTCGTTAAGATTTTTGACATTTTTGTTTCACTTTTCTCACCACTTTTCCTTTTCTTCCATTTTGTTCAAGAATTCCATGACAAACAATGAGAATTCAATATGTGGAGTGCTGTGCAAAAACGTTTGCGTCAGCTGGGATTCGAACCCAGATGAATACCAACTGACGCAAACGTTTTTGCACAGCACTCCACATATTGGGTATACTATAACATCATACCACTGCAAGTAGCAGTCAAAATAAAAGGAATTTAGAATGAGAATTCATTTTATTTGACTGCCTCTTGAGGTGGTATAATGTTACAATATACCCAATAATGTAGAGTGGTTGCAAAAACATTTGCGTCAGTTGGTATTCAAACCCACATTTCACCCTATTGTGGGGACGCAAATTGAAACAGCGGTAGTGCAACGATTCAGCACGCGCCCCCGGATAAGGTGAAATATGGGTTTGAATATCAACTGAAGCAAATGTTTTTGCACACCGCTCTACATTGATTTTTTGAAATTGAAGCCTTCACCAAATATCTCAGAGCTTTGAATCTTGGAGGAAGTTGCAAAAGTCCATCTTGTATGGAGAGCAGATTACTTTAGGGAAAATCGCCACCATGAAAGGTTCACTGTCCCAGTGCCATTTTCCTTTGACAGGAGGAGACAATGTCGTACCGATAGTCAAGCCAACAATGAGATTAATTGCTCTGGTCAGAGAAATATTGCTTGAGACTCAATATATGGTTCCAGGTGGTGCCTGAAGAGGCTGGTCCACCGACCAGTCGACCGAGAAGTGAGAAAAGGTAGATTCATACTTTCTTAGTGGTAACTCAATTCGAAATCATCAAAATCAAGGAAACTTTTTGATAATTCTGATGGGTTTCTGAAATTTGTATTGTTCAGACTCGCTGAGGTCATCGCTCAGGTCGAGATGGAGCCATGTAGCTCAACGGATCAGGTTCTTTTTCCATACATATCTTTTTTGATTTTCTTCTGTTGGGCCGTTTGATTACATTCGTCTGCTACATACATTCAATGTTAGCGCTTTAAGAAATTGTGATGTCTTGAATTTAGCCGACGTAAGGCGCTCCGAAGAAGACGCGGCTCAGAAGGACGCTCGCACATTTGGCAGATGGCTTGCCGCTGTCAAGCGAAGACGAGCGCCGTAGTCGTTGGATACGGGCACAAGTTCAAGAAAGATTTGGAGTGGTTTGTTTTTTTACCCGTATTTTTTCCATAGGAGATCCTTTTTATGCGGGTGGCTTATTGATCAAATGTCTTTTCATGGTTTGAATCAATAATACATCTTGTAAAGTCATGCCGTCTTTTGATTTTTTCAAGGATCCAAAACCCCACCCGTGAATGATGATGGGTCCATCGTCGCGGGAGATCCACCCGAACGTGCGGATAAACCGTACTATTCCAGGAAGAAGTGCCCATTCCGATGAGCTAAAGACGAAGTATTTGTCAAATTAGTTTCTTCGTGATTTGTTTTTAATTGTTCAAATTTCAACTGTTCTTCTTTTTTAATTGTTTGTTTTGGCATTACGAGCCTATATGACCTCCTTTCTATGGTCTCCATTTAGATCATTCGGTGGAGCACATATGAAAAGCGGCTCTGAAGAAGGCGAACTGTCGAAACGTCAGCTGTCAAATAAAGTTTATTGTAACACCTCGTGTTTCGCATAAAGAAGAAAATCAGGAATTGTATTAAAGCATGCCGAGGTAAATAGACAGTCGGTCTTGGGAATTGTGTTTCTAGTGATAAATTTTTGGAGGAAGCAATATTTCTGGAAACAAATAAGTTTCTATAGACTTGTAAACATCGTCTCCAAAAACATGACCAATTGCGATTTGTGTTAACCCTTTAGGGACCACGTGGGACATTTCGTCCCACACCGCGCCATCACATCAGATATCAGCTACTGCAGTGGTGGCATCGCACCCTGTGAGGAAGGTGACACACTTCGTAAGAAGACACACACCAGACAGCATGATGGGTGCGAGGAGACGAATCGGTTCTGAGGGAGCATTTACGTCGTGAAGTGATGGAATTCTATTGAAGGGGCTCTACCAGGGATGTACCTAGTAAAGGGAACATCTATATCTTCCATATTCCATTTGTATTTCTCTAAGTTTCAACAACTAAACTACACCGTCAAGTGATAGCTTTAATGATAATTATTATGATAATGATAATGATTACGCTAACGGTAATGCTAATGATTATGCTAGTAATAATGATTGTCACTGTTTGAGCTGTTTGTGAGGTCTCATAAGGACACATAAACACTGCTCAACATTGCAGTGTCTGACAGTAGAACTTGTAGTTGATAAAATTAGTGATACCTTCATTCAATGATAATTGCCATACTGATAATTTTGGTGAAGATGAGAACTAGAGTGGCAGCGATAATGTTAACGATAATGATGGTAGTGGTAACGATAGAAATAGTGATAATATTGATGATACTGATATTAATAATGATAATGATAGTGATAATGGCAATGATGGTGAAAGTGATAATGATAGCGAAAGTGATAATGATAGTGACAATGATATTGCGATGAAAGTGATAATGATAATGGTCATATTGATAATGATAATGGTCAGTGGTGTAGTGGTAGAGCACGCGTCCCCGGATAGGACGAACGTGGGTTCGATTCCCGCTTGAAGTCGTGCTTTTGCTCACCACTCAATTCTCTTAAGAACATAGAAAACATCATAGCAGTGCGGATTGCATTAAAAATACTACCAAGTTCAAGCTATCCCTTTAGATAATAAGCTTGGATAAAATGATGCTTTGAGCTTTTTATGGGTTCAGGTATAGTACTTATGCAGTACTAGAAAGACCTTTTTCGCCTCTCCGGGCTCGTCAATCTTACGGTGCCTTTTGGTTCAATCAGTAGGGCGAGATACATTTCCTTATGAGGGAATAGACGCCGGATAAGAAATCACCGCAAGTCAGGTGATATAATTCCTCGACATTCAAAGACCACAGCTGAGCGCTTATGGCTGGCGCAATGAATAATACGAGCCATACCAGACCTCATAAAAGGCTCAGAATATGTAATCATAGTATCAGCTTCTTATTGATTTTGAGCGACGCCTTTACAAACAGTCGAAAGTAAAGCTAAGCTGCAGGATAGTATAATGGAAAACACCAAAAAGTTATATTACATCAGTCAACCAATCCATCTCAAAAACTCATATACATGAAATGCGTACGTGGCTTCATTTAGTCAGTTCCTCTGATTCCACCTAATTGTCCCATTTTCCGTCTCCGCATGTCAGTACTCTGTCATATTTTTTTCCACTATAGTGAGATGGTTCTCGCCGGCTGCAGTCTGAGATAGAACCACCCTATTAGTAGTCTTTCAGTGAGAGCAGCAAAATTACCTCTCACCTTCACGATAACTCGCTTACCTCTCCTCGGTACCTGATCTTCTTTGTTAGTTCAACTTTTGTAAAAGCATCTGTGCCTTCTTTGGACTCCACTCCTAAAACACCTTACAACAATATAAGTATACTCCAAAAAGGGTTTCATGAAATGCCACTTATGTCAAGGAAAACTAACGTGATACATAGAGGAGCCCAACGAAAAGGAAGAAACAATGATGAATGAATGAATTGATAGGAGGGCTTCCATTCAAAAAACTACTTCTTGAGCTCATATCGCTTAGTGTGGCTGGTATAAATCAGTTTTAAGTTCTGTTTGCTTTTTTCCTTCGACCAGCATCTATTTTGCATTGTTCAAGACAACTGCACAAAGTTCGTAGAAATAAATTTATTTATCGAACCGCTAGCCAAATAAATCAATGTCCGCGAAATTTGAGCTACTGGCTCGATCATCAATGAATATATGATTAAACCAAAAACGTTTAACGTCTAGTCTTCGAAAGCACATAATTCATTCATAACAAGACTCAAATTTTCATATTGTCAGTCACACTCTGTAAACCACCACTGCTTAACTTATTCGTGTCCGAGATCGCTCTATCAGCTTAATTTCGCAACTTATTTCACACTAATTATTATAAATACAGAGGCAAATTTTAAGACAAATGAACACACTTGTAGCAGGCCTCGGGTCTGACTGCTATCGCAGTGTGGACGCCGCGTAAATAAACGGGCACGGTATACAGAGTCCACTATTTTAGGATCCACAAATTTAGCACATCTGAAACTAGACAAATAAATACAAAGATTCTAAACGAAGGTTAAGCAAAGAATTCAATAAAATTGTCAAAACTAATAAAAATAATACAAAAAGGATAAAGCTCTCGGCGTTGATCAATCCCTGAGGTATGCGCCATGCATTCGACTTCAATTTCTAACTTCGTTTGAATGTTTGAATGCATATCTGGTCTTTGCAATGACTCGCGGTGGCCTCCCGCTCAACCGAGTCAGTGCTGCTTATCCTCCCAGACAAGTCTGAGACCTGTGTGGTACCAATTTACCGAGCCCGGAGGGATGGATGGCTTGGTGAGCCATGAGAGCGAGATCGAACCATTGAGCTCGTGTGAGACGCAGAGCACCTCTCACCAATGCGCCACATGCGCTCAAAAAAAAGTCCTTGCATGTTTTCGATTGGCATCAGAAGCGATATGCATTCAATCACTTCAAAACGAAATTAAAAAGTATTATATCAATGCTAAAATTAACAAAATACAAAAATTACAAGAGTTTTCGCACTATGCATACGCATATATATATATGTATATATATGCATATATGTATATATACATACACGTATGTGTATATATGAATTAATCTATATTTCAGGAATAATATAAATCTAAAAAGAAAAAGCTATAAATCCTTTCCTGTCCTTGCGCGTTTTGATCGACATCAGAAGCGATTCACAATCTGTGATTGCGATCAAGCGCAGATGGAGCAGAGGTAGAATCTGAGACCGGTGGCAAGCATGCTGTAGACCAACGGGCCAAAAACGCGCTTTTCATTGCGCTTATCCTGAACAGATGAATAACATGAGACCTTTCTTCACCGAGATCATAGGTGTTCATTACAAATGTTTGAAGTAAGAAAAAACGAGATACCGAATCGACGTTCTCGGGCTCTAGTCATTTCCAATACCAAATACATAACATACGAATGTGTATGTACGCTCATCTGGCTCGCTGTTCACCTTTAGGAAGCTCTCACAGAGCCTCACATGTTTCCTATAAAGAAACATTTTTACAGGAAAGAGGAATTATGAAGTGGGATTACTATTAATGATTTGTGTTGAGGTCCGTACGTTAGACTAGTGAAAAATGAATGAATTTCTGTGATAATAACATAATCCTGTGTAAAAGGCGTGCAACATGTCCTTAGATGGTGAACGATCACGGTCAGTGGGTTACATCGACACGATTATAATATAGATCCATTGATATTTGCACTAGAAGTCGCCTCCTCGGAAAAGAACATGAAACATCAGCTCATAAGATTTGGAAACGATTTGTTTAAACGCCAACAATCCAAGCATGAAGGACAGGAAGGAATGCCTCGGAATTACACGTGAGATGAAACAATACATAAAGGTATTTTCAGTGGGCAATGCGTTACTAGTCCATGCGATCTCTGCAAGTTTGATCTCCACCGAGACAACATTGTGGAAGACTTATAAAAAGCGATGAGTATATCAGAAATTAGTTTTGTGTTTGATATGATCAAAATCTGGATTTGGTAAATCTTCTGTCAAAGTGTATGACTGATTAGGGATGCGCCATGCATTACTTTATCTTCCAGCCTCAATGTGAGGTGTTTAAATGCGTGTCTAAGCATCAGAATGACTCGAGATGGCCTGCATATGTATCCAGTCGGTGATACTATTGTCCCATGCAAGTTTCGTTCCAATTTTCCGACCCTGAAGAAATGGAGGGCTTGGTAAGTGTTGAGCGCGGCGCCAGAGCATCAATACTCGGTTGAACGATCATGTGTCTCGCAGAGCACTTCTAGTACTGCACCACATGCACTGTTGTAGTCCAGACTACATTATAAAATACTCATATTGATGTTAATAGTTACCTCTCCTCGTGACATAAACAAACCAGAACTTCGAATAACACATTTAATGCGTGTATGTTCTTGAGTTCCATTAGAATTAATGCCTATCTAATCGAGATCTAACACGAAAACAAACCTTGCTCTCTCGCACATTGTGTATCGGCATAGCACGATAAGCGTCCGAATGGCTAATGAGCTTATATTTGTGGACGGCGAACACCACGCGATCGTCACCGTACTCGGCAGCAATATTCACGTCGGAGTGTGTCGGACTGCCATCACCCGTCAACATCTCCAGCTCTGCAACTATCAAATACCAGAACCTTCATAAACAAAAATTGTCGTCTATGCACTTAAGTTTCTATTTCAAGCTGTTGTTTATTCACTTTGGTACCGATCATAAAAATATCGGGCGGAACAATTCTCGTGTGACATGTAAAGAGAGACTTGCCACATCACTTTCGAGCATTTCTTCTTTTATTCATAACTAACACCGCTGTCATAACGGAAACCTTTCTGAAAATAGCCTATTCCGTATATATAAGAATTACGCAGTGTTCACCAGTGCAAACACCAATGGATGCTTACCAGTGAATTATTAGCACCTTGATCTTTCCAGGTTCTGAAAAAGATAGATCCTCAGATGTTAGATTAGAGTATGTCTTGAAATTACGTGCTTGACTTGAAAGATTAGAATAATAAATGAACTGAACATGTCGAGGTTGAATCGGCAGAAATAGAAATATTCGAAGTACTGGTTATCTTTTGGTGAGCATAATGGTCCGTCACTGATACCACGAGGCGTCATTCTACAAGAAATGCGATATCTGAAAATAGTTAGGATTAAAAAAGAGTGAGCAAATAAATAAAAGCAGTGTAAGCAAGTACGTTATAAATGAATGAATCTCCAAGCGTAACCAATTTCGAATGATTGCGAAGTGCATTCGACTCATACTTTCTAGTGGACGGAAAATCAAAAGTAAACTACAAATTTAACAAGATGCCAAGGAATGCTAATGAGACCTGTTAGCCCTTTCCGGACTACAGACTAACCCTCTGCACTCGATTGGAAAAATTATACCAAACTTCACTATCGCTATTTTTCTAAGGCGTTAATTTCATGATTAATTAACGAAGAGTATATGAATACGCATGCGATTGATGCCATCTTATGGATAACTAACGCACTGAGACTTACGAAAATGCTAATCACTTATTCCCGGGAACCGCAAGCAGACGTTTGGAGAATCCAATGTTCGCTCAAATTTAAAAACGACCCAGGAGAGAGATGACAAAAATAAAATCTCACGTACCCTTTCGTCGTTGACGTATATCTGATTCACTGAGAGATCCCTAAGACATATATTCCGATCCGCCAAATTGTCTTCACACCAACAATGTCTGCATGAAGACACGAAATCATTTGTGGAAAGTCAAACTAAATATGAATACGTACGTTATTTACAACAATGTATGAAAAATGGTTTTAACTATTCTAATAGTGAGCATGTCTAATAGTGAGCCCCAGAAGTTAAGCAAGTAATGAAGTAAAAGGTGAAGAAAAGTAAAGGTTTTCGCTCGAATAGATAGAAGCTCGTTGACGTACATCCAATTCGCAAATCATATATATATATATATATATATACATATATTATATATATATATATGAGGCAAGAGGCAACGAAAAACAAGCACAATTTTTATAAACTTCATCAAATTGCACTAGTTTTGACAAACTCCAACACATTCATGTGTCTGAACTTAAACCTAAAATTACTTTGATAACTGATTATTTACATCTCTCTTCTGTCTATGTATACTCATATTAAGATTCGTCTAATCCTCTGCACTTTCCCAGATCTCTTCGTATTTCAAAATCTACGCGAAGCCAAAACATATAAAAGAATCAACAACTAGATCCTAAGATAACAAGGATGAAGGATAAAGCTCTCGGTGTTAATTAAATTCTAAGGGAAGCGCCATGCATTCTCTTCAATTTTTAACTACGTTTGAGGTAATTGAATGCATATCTGCTTTACAATGATTCACGGTGGCCTCCCGCTGAACTAAGTCAGAGCTGCTTATCCACTTAGAGATGTCTGGGACCAGTATGGTACCAATTTACCGACCCCGGAGGGATGGATGACTTGGTGAGCCATGAGCGCGAAATGAAACCTTGAATGAAAATCCTAAGATACACTCCATAGTAAGATCTAATAATCCAAAAGTGTACGAATAGAGCTCTAATTACTAATTTTGAACTGCTAACGCATGATCCGTAGCCACATTTTACTAAGCGGATTCAGCACTTTCAGCATTCAATTCCTTTCCTCGCATTCTTCACCACAAACGTTTTCGAACATTTTGCCTGCTGTTTCACCGGCTGCACGAGAATTTCGACTTTTTCATAAACGTCGTAATAGACAGGTCGAATCAAATTTCGCAACTTGAGGGCAGCCAAGTTACAGCTTTCCGAGGTGAGAGTAGAAAGGTGAAACACAGTCTTTTCCTATTCTCTCAGCCTTTCAAAAATAGTACGGATGACATTGAAAGCTATTAGACAAATACTTCCAAAATCTAGTTAGAGCGAAAATAGAACACAAATATACAAAGAATGTTCTTGAACAAAGACCAAATTCTATCTTCTTTCCCTGTCGTAAGCTTTGATAGAAATAGGACGCATTCCAAACATAAGTCGGTTTATTGATGACAAATGAAAAAGCGATTTCATTCGCTGGAGAGAAGTATTTCATTGAAGCGCTAGTATACATTGGAAAGCTTGAATTCCGGCAGATCCCTACGTAACCGCTTTTTCAAAACACCCTTTCATAGAGCTGGTAAATTAAAATAAATTTATAATTCACATGACCACGTGTTTTTTTTTTCTATAGCGCCTATATTTTGGTGCACGTGCTAGTATTCATCTTACGGCATAAACTTCGAACAGCTCAAAAATTGTTTGTTTTTTGAGCAAGCTTAGTATGATGAGGTATAGAATGTTAGATAAGTGTTTGACGCAAGAAGTGGATGAAGACCAATGCGACAAAAAGCTCAATTGCAAAGTTCGCGGGTGATGTTTTCGTTCCTAATATCCTGATGGAATTAGTTCCTTTTGCACGAGACAAAACAATGAAAATGCACAAGGACGATAGAATACCGAATACTTTCACGCTGAAATGTGTGAGAGAGAACCACTACATTTTCTGAGCAAAATCGATACTGAAGATATTTGTATCGAATACATTCAAAAGAGAGTTAGTTCGCGATTAAAATTTAATCATCACAAGAAAGTTTCGCTTTGCTTTCGTGAGTAACATAGAGAAACATGTGGCCTAAACAACATATTTGATAGCAGATATAAGTACAAAATGTGAAACACATGTGAAAACTACCCGAAATCTGTGAATAACAGGCCGACATCGCATTTCTCAAAATTTCTTCCCAAACTTCGCAAGAGTATGAAGCCTAGAAAAACCGGTAGAGGCGCATAAACGTTGGCAAATTTGGCCGACTCACAATAGTTCAAAATTTCACGTTCATCGAGATAAATAATTATTAAGTAACAATATTCGTGAAGATGCCGAAAAGTGATTTTACGAGATTACTGTCTTCTCATAAAATGTAGAATGGCTTTGACAAAGGTTCAAAGGAGCAAAAACTGCTTAATTTCATGAATATTTAGCATGTTTATCGGCTGTGATAAATAATGCGTATTAGCAAAATCACTATGCCAAGGTTCAATGGGCGCTACAAGACATTATTCACGGTAATCTGAGATAGATGTACATGCGGAATCGGCTCCAAGATTTGCCGTTGTATAGTGATGCAGATTGATAGTCGTTGCTGCAGTGACTGCAATATTTGGCATGCCATCACTCAAACACGGAGCTGGATGACGCAGCGGTTAGTAGTGCAATGAATTCAGGATGCATGGTGATAAACAAGAAGCTGCTTCAATCCGCTCACTCTCTCTTTCAACAGCCTTGCAACACGACCAAGTAACCGCATATGAACGCCTGAGCTGAATATCCAAAATTGCAAAATGATTAGCCTCCACCATCATTCTACAACATCTATATAGAAATCGACATTCCCATGCAGCAGCCAAAGCAACAAGTAAATTGTTAAGACTTTTGTGGCGCATGAATTCAAGCAAACGAATCGACTGAAAGAAGTGCTGAGATTCGCGCAGTACCTTGTGTTAGCGTATAAAAAGTGAATGGAAAAGTACTATCCAAAATTTTGTGAGTGCTAAGCAAGTCCAATTCCTCTTTTACTAGTTCAACGAGAAATCTAAAGCAACAAAGCAAATCTTTTCTGGCTCAGTAAAAAAACAGCGGTTTTTTGCGTTAACAACCTTGACAGCGCCCTATCATTGCACCTTTAAAGTACATCTGACTCTTGGTCAAAAGGTAGTTAATGCTCACTGTGCTATTTGACTAACAGGAGATTCAGAATTAACGGAATCGAATGTAGTAAATCATGCGCCAAAAAAGATCAACTCCCTAATGCGCCTGTCATTGAACTGTATTCGCTGCACTGGTCAATAAATAAACAAAAAAGCTACATATTGAGGTGATGGGATTTGAGGGTATATCGAGCCAAACTATTTGTCTTCTCAGACAAATCTGGTTCCTCTTAACGATCGTGTGGGGAAGGAATGATTGGTCTGCTGTGATCGTTAGACTGAATCAACGACCACCTCTCGTCTGCATGTTTGCCGGCTAATGGTGTTGTGGTGCGAAATTTTACACTGGAAAATTGCGCGTGCTTGAAGGATTTTCTTAAGGCATTCAAAAATTAAGCATCGTTTCTAAGTCATGGTCATATTGTAGCAAGGAAGGCAAGGAGCTGTTTTCATTACTTTCACCACATAGACATCTGGATTATTCTCGCTTTGCCATCTAACACACCTTGTGCTTGTGCCATCAGCGTCTCATCAAACGCCACTAGAAGAAGAAATGACACTCAGCTCTAAGCTTTGAGTTTTTTCCATTAACTTCCACATCACCTGCATCACTTGTCGTCCCGTTGATTGTCGACTGACTCGAGCGAAGTGCTAGCAACACTTCCATTTTCCCGTATCGCGTGCAAGAGTAGCCCAGTGGGTCCTCCTCGCTCTAGGGATTTGCTGAGCATCGCATCATTCTTCTATGCAATTCGTGAAGAAATCGGAATATCGGGAAGGTGGTTTTCCTGTAGAGCGCTTGATATTCCGGAAGAATCCAGTCGGTAACGGCTCTCGCCCATCGATTGTAGTTAAGAGCATCATATGTCCGGCCCACCTTATTTTCGATATTTTGGCGTGTAACGGCGTCTCTAATCTCCGATCGTTGACGTAGGTCGGAACTTCGGATCCTTTCTCTCATTTGCGAGATGCGGGATACTCCTAGCATCGACCATTCGACTGCGCGTTCAATATCGCCAAGTGATCTTTCATCCTGCTCTCTTAGCGACCAGGTTTTTGCTGCATACGTTAGGACAGGGATAATTGTTGAGTCGAAAAGGTGAGCCCGAAGTCGATATTTTTGTCCTCTTCACTACATCATCGATGCTCTTAAACGTTCTCCGAGCCGCTCATTTCCTCCTGCTCAGCTCTGGGGCTAGGTCGCCCATCATGTTGATTTTACGGGTAGAGAGACGTAACCGGAGCATTCGGAGAATTTCGTTCCACTGAGCATGAATGGGGCATTCAAAACCCATCCGCTTCTCATGAACATCGTTTCGCTAGATTTAGTTGTAGACCACTCTTTCCACGGGCATTGTCGATATCGGTCAACAATCGTTCCGGTTCGTGATGCTTGGTGTTATGAGGACGGTATCATCAGCAAATCGAAAATGATTTAATTGTCGACCGTGAATTTTGACTCTCATAACGTCTCGCTCATAGTAGTTTTGAGACTTCGTTGTTTTAGTTTAGCTGCTTTCACTCCTTTCCGCGAAAAACGGAAGTTTGCGCGAAGGAGGCAATGGTCAGATCCCGTGTAGAACTTAGGAACAACAGCAATATCGGTCAGAGAAAATCTTCGATTTACTGAGATGTGTACTGAGATTATTAAGATTACTTCGTCATGGAACTCTCCATTAGGGGACTCCACGCCCGTCGTTGAAAGTGAGGCTTTTGGAATTGTGAGTTACCATGGATGGTTTGAGTCGTCATGATAAAATCTGATAGCCTCTCACCCTTTTCATTCAATTCTAGTCCGTGGGTCCCAATATGACGTTCCTCAGACGTTCTTTTCGGTCGAGTTTTCGCATTAAAATCTCCAATAATGGCCTTTAGAAACTGTTTGATCTTATCTGAAAAACTTTTAAATTCGCATAAGGGACGCTTCGACTTCATCTTTGCCATAGCTTGATTTTGGTTGTAGGCAACGAAGATGGCCAAAGCCGGCATTGATCCACATCGTTTCAGTCGTAATCGTCCGAAACGAGTTGTTAGTTATTTAATTCAATCAATGTTCACGGTCAAAATCTATCTGACGTGGACGCCAACGTGGCCGACACCTCTGCTATCGTATGTTCAAGAAACAGCTGTTCTCCGGTGTCACAAACAGTGTGAAAAGGATGGCCTCTTCTCGTCTTAGCCAAGCCAATGATGCACCTTATCCTTCTTGCTTGGATCAATAGATCTTCTATAGTGGATTCGTGAGCAAGTGTTCTTGCATTGTAGGTTCAGATCGTCATTTTAGTCCGTTTCGATCTTAGCATCCTAGTTTGGCCCTGAGATTTAGTGCTCGCGTACTCGTCCCCGTACGAGGTCCTTTCGGGGTCAGGAGAATGAGGCCCATTTTTATTGCTGTTTCGAGAGTATTTTGTACCCAGCGTATAGTATGCTAGGGTGAAAATGTGGTAGCTATGTACTCACGAGTAGCTTGCCAGTCTCGCTCGGAGGAGCGGGAGGATCTTGTTTGTTGAAGGCAACTCCTAACCGCCCCCATGTACTTCCCAACCGCTTGATTGCAGGCTTTTGACCGACTTGACGCGTAGAAATAGAGTTTTGTCAAATCGGCGCTGCACAAACAGGGAGCTCATCCCTGAATCCTCCTGCATCTCTGGGAAGCACACGGTAGCTTTTGTTTCGCGTTCAGTTCCCCTATCCCCACTTAGAGGCGCGGCACGTACCCTAACGACTGCCCGGGCGGCATCCCTCAAAGAGAGATTCGTGATACTTTCACGTATATTTCAATAAATCACAAGTGGAAAAAAACTTTCGCACACTAGATAGCACAACAGCACAGGCCAGAGAACGATTCGCATTAGTGTAAGCTTTAAGATGAACGGAATACTCCACTAGGTTCACATAAGACTATTTCACCACATCGTATTAAATGTGGTATAGCCTTTTCAAAGAGTCACTTGAGGCTTTCAGAAATGGTGGCCAATCACCTTTTAGACCTTCTTAAGTGAATGTGACAGCCTCTGACTGCCCCAGTGATGTTTCTAACCATTCGTATATTTCCCCTTTTGTGGAACAGATACTGAAACAGTCGTCTCGATATCAGCAGTAATGTAGGGGCTGGCGTGAGAAATTTGGAGCTTATACTTCGCATATGAATGCGATGGCTAGGCTTGGTGTTACACGCTAACTCCCTAATTTGAGTGAAATACAAAACACTGGTTGAAAATTACTATCAACAACGGAAACCTTCTTCGATTTGTAGACGGACCCGCTGGCGACTACATGCTTGATATGAGCTTCGATATGGAGGAAGCATTGAAAAGAAGCAGTCTTGGTGGTGGACTGGCGTACAGGAGAGGTACAGAAGTAAAGATTATTCAGATCGTGTTGAAAGCTGAAGATACCTTGGTGCTCCAGTAATTAACAGCTAATATAAGTCAAATTTGTAGCTGTTGAAAAATCGTCAGTAATTGTTTGTCAGATTTAGTCAAAAATTATGGCACATCAATGTTATCAAACCTTGAAAGAGATTTGCAACCAGGCGACTCAGAAAACAGTTTGAGGGACAATGGATTTTTCTTCATTGGTACTCGATCTGAATAGTATTCGCATCTTTTACTGTCTATTATCAAGAATTGCCAATTTGTAATTCTTTAAACTTATCGAGCACTCAAGTTAACAGACTGTTCAACCTTAGTTTCACAACGTTTTGATGCACAAAAGAGACATGGGAGAACAGTCACGTGCTAAGAGTCTTTCATAAAGTCTACTACAGAACGACAGTGAGGACAAAAAACAGCAAATTGCAAATGTAGAAATGATCATTTTTATTCAGGATTCTTCTAACACTTCCAAGGCTTGAATTTCTGATCTTTGTACTTTTAACGTAGCAAGAAAGGCTAACTCGACGGAAATTGCCGAATAGAGAATGCGATCATTAAATGAACGACCTGCCCATTGTTCAGACGTTTTCTGGTTTGCTCAGGAGAATTATAGGTGCATTTCCGCTATCGCGCACCTTACTTGAGCTTCTTGGAATCAAGGATTTCTATGCTTTTCTTGAAATTGTTGAATAGACAAACTTTGAACAATTTTGTTGGGGTACTTCAATTCTGAAATAGCGTTCTTAGTGGGTAATAGCAGTAGAAACAGTATGTTCCACATTAGGGTAGTTTTTGCTGGACACAGTACTTCTTCTAGTCTTTCAATAGCAATTTAATAGCACAAAGTCAGCGATCTCATCGGAATGTTATAATTTGAAAAAATTCTTCAATGAGTTGTTGTGGTCAAAAAGGATCAGGTTTCGTACTCGGCTCGCATTTCTTTTCACCTAGAATGTGTGTGGTTTTCCGATAACGCCATGACCTTATGTCGATGCTGCTAATTCCCAACCACTTACCGAAGAGAAGGATGCGCGCAGTGTGTGAAATGCAGACTTATTTAAGTACTACGGTGCAACAAATAATCTTTTCAGAAGAATAATTATACCATTGAAAATTGACGAGATGTGACTGATTAAAGACCTGAATGTCTAAGGAAAAAACTTTCTTCAGCAAAAAATATTTGACCGTCAAACACAACATTATTTTTACTGTCACAGCGTAGTAAGCAGGCCATTTAAAAAACATTATACACCTCTGAAATGCTCTAGAATTATGCCATCGAATGATTATCGTAACCTTGGAAAAAACTGAAAAAATACTTAATTCCGAGGGACTGAAAATGGGTGCGTATAGAGGAAAGTACCTTGAGTGATGAATTAGGAAGGCGAGAAAAAAGCTCTAGTCAGCGGAAAAACACCGTGATTTCCTTTAATTATCTGATAGATATATTTACAAAAACAAATGTTTATTTGAAATTCTCCGGATGGAATGTATTCTATTTGAATACACGAATTCGTAAAGAATACTTTTCTCTCTAATAAAGAAGATCTTTTCTTACAGCGGTAGAGCAGAGAAATTATGATTTGTTTCAAACTAAGTTTGATAAAGTCACGCGGCTGAGGTGTGTGGGTGCCCTTCGCTGACTTATCATTGGTTACAGTTAATCCGTAGCCTTTGCTTTGAAATTGATACTATATTTGGTTTTTGAAAAGATTTACTTAGATTGATGTTAGGACAAAAAGAAGATCATGTTTTCTATATTTAAAGTAGCTAGTTCGTGGCTTGAAGCCAACTGGTTTACTCGGCGATAAGGACACAAAGAAATTTCCCACCTAAAGAACGAAAAAAGAAAGGTTTCCATAGTTTGATACAAAAACCACCAAAAGTTTCATCGAAGCGAAAAAAAATGGAATAAATAACGAAAATCGTGTCTACTCGCATGATGGGCTCTTTCGAGGAGGTAGTCGAGATCGCTGCGCGCAGCACGTTCGAGATAAGCGCAATTTTATCATTTACTTGGAGAATTTTTCTTATTTTCAAAAACGTTTCCAGGCTTTTGCATTGGGACTTTGAAAGGAAATTTGTTCAACCGTTCTTGGATACAAACCTCTTTCGTTTCACGCTGATGAAGAGAACGGCAAGGAAATTTAAGCGACATGCTAATAGTTTCAAGTGCAAAAACTTAATTTTTTTTGCTCTAATGTGTGCGAACTAATGTGTCTAAGCGCGCTGTGTGAACTTTTTTGAAGATGAATTCCGGACTCAAAACTGGCGAATTTAGGACTATCGAAAACACCAATAATTCAAAGAAAAGTCACTCAGAGACCTTTGCCGAGCAAACAAATCAAAGTGAGAGTGAAATATAACATTGTCTTCGCTATTGCGACACAATATAGTAAGCTTTCCATAAATCAAACCTATTACTGAAGTCGCCGTGACTCAAGCTTTCAAATTCTGACCAAAAGGAGAAGATTGTTTTGGTGGGTAAGGCCTTCAAAAACGCGTGTATAGCAATAAAGACATTCCGCCCTAAAGGGGTCAGATGAACTCACGTAAAGAAGGTCTCTGGTTCCATTTCTGTAGGAGTATGACACTTCCATACACGGGCACGGTGTATGGCGTCGCACTCAATATCTCCATGTAAACTTGAAAAAGCTTAATTAGCTCCATCGATGTGAGGTGTAAGAAAAACTAACATGTCACTGATTCCAACTTTACAACGAAATAAGCGTGAGGATCGAAGCGATTGTCACTTGACCCCTGGATATTAGGCTTGACTGGGCGATGTTACATTCACTTAAAATTGCAAATTCAGCAATACCAGTAGGATTCTCTCTTGTAATATACGTTACTAGTGTGGGCTGAGGTCGACTGGTTCTATGCATGTCGCGGAGCGAGACTGATCTTCACTGCCAACGCTCTCCGGTAGTTAACAACGGAAGTCCTATGAAGCGTAATAGCTAGGCTATCCTCAAAATTGTAAAGATACGAGCCCAGCCAGTCTTATACGACGCTCAAATGGAGAGCGAAAAAAAAAAACGGTTCTTCTGTGCTATATGGCGACAAATGAAGAAACGATCCTCTTTGCTGGAAAAGAATATTTTATAAGTACTAGTAATTACTCGAAAGCTTAGATCTCCGCTACCGTGCTACGTCACACTTTTCTGAAGAGACTCTTTAACAACGCTGTAACAATCATAACGAATTCATGTTTCCCACCGACCGCGCATTTTCAATGTTACTTACTGGAAGCATAAAAGGCTCATGAACGCGTGAGAGGAAATCTTGCAATATCAGAGTCATACGTTAAGTATGGAGTTTCTTTCAAGACGGAGAAAAAATCTCGAATTAAACAGCAAAAATTGTGCCTTCCATAGGCAATTGTGAAACCGCGATCGATCGCTTGCCATATGAAGTCAACGGATAGCAACCCGTGTATTTCTTCTTGCCTATGCCAAGCCCATACTTCAGCAGAAAAATGACTACGCAATCTTATTTTCCCTGCCACAATGCATAGAATGGTAATTCGATCGAGTCAAGCTCAGCGTTGGAATCACCAAACTTAAGCTATCGAGTGGTTACTTATGAGTCGCCGAAAGAACTCTGTTCTGCAAGAAAAGTGAGTGTGTGGAAAAAATGTCTTCTATGATAAATGATACCTCCGAAACACGTGCATGGTTCTGAGGTAACGCCTCGGAAGGCTCAAGCTTTTACAGATTTAGGGAATGTTAGGGGGGGGGGGGGGGTGTTCATAAAACAGTCGATGGGATGGATCAGTTTGTATCTACCAGCCGCAATTCCATCGACTGAAAGAGTGATGATAACGCAATGTCACTTTACATTGTGCTATCACCAACCAGTGTCAATTTCTTTTTGAGTAAGGGTGTCTCCCTTGTAAGAGGATCGGCTGAATCGAATGGTACAGCACAGCTGATAGGTCTAGGAGGGCACAGCTGTGTTATACTGTATAAGTGCCCACAAAAGATCCTATGTACGGCTCAGAAATATCTATCAGACATATTGAAATTTGAGCGTAAGTTTTATAGAAAAAGAACTTGAAACAAATGGGGAAAAGGTAAATCCTTCTAAAACAACGCAATGGTCAACATTGCAACGGCATAACATTTCATTCGCTTTTTGTGCTCAGAGTGATGTAGTGCATTTGAATAGTAACTCCAGTGGGTCAATATAAACAAAGTTAACGAAAAATACCGATAAATCTAGGAAAGCGCAGCTTCTCTGCCAAATCCACCTTCTGTAGTTTATCTTTTTCCTTTTCAGTCGTTTGAAACTGTTAAATGCATATTTTGAGCAAAACAAATCGAAGGTATGATTTACTTTCGAAACAGTTATAAAAAAATTGCACAAAAACAATAATAATGTGATAAATGATGACGTGGTTCGAGCCTTTCATAGGGTCTGGCATGGAGCTTACACAGTAGGAGACAGCCGCTTTGCCTTTTCAGGCTCGTCGGTAGTACCAGTGTTTTTCAGTCAGCAGTTCACATACAGGGAATATACCTATATTATAATAAATCGATGCCAAGATATTCAGATCTCCACTTATCGAGTGACAAAATTCCTCCGACATTGCACTGACCAAAGTCTTGCGCTCATGGCTGGCAGAATCAATCATAGTTTTACTTACAAACTGTTTACACAGATCTCACTTAAAAACATTAGTGAGCCTGGAAAGGCGAAACAAGCGTATAGTACTGCACAATACCATGCCAGACCTCATAAAAGACTCAAAGTATGTCAACAGCTCATCAGATTAATGTTGTTTTTGAGCGAGGTTTATATAAACAGCCGAAAATGAAGGTGTAATTCATTCTACTAGCCATAATCGCTTGACTATGGTCGTTGCAGTGTCGAGGGATTTTTCACTCGACAGGCGGAGATTTAACTAGTTGACGTCGATTTTTATGAGTAAGGGTATATTCTAATGCGAAGGATCAGCTGAACCGAAAGGCACCGTACTATTGGTGAGCTTGAAAAGATGAAACAGCTGTCTAGCATTGTACAAATGTCATTCCAAACCTAATAAAAGGCTCAACACATGTTATCAAATTATAAATATCGAAGGCCTAAATTCTACGTCATAGAACCGAAATTTCACAAACTTGAGAGAATTTTAAGTCCTGACCTACGTAGAAAAACCAGCTACCAGGGAACTTTTCAAGACGTTGAGAAATAAATCATTCTGACATGTCATTTCTTTGAGGCAGCCGGTGTACGAAATGTTCTCAATTGTTGGCTGTGAATGCATTTTCGGCACTTGCAAGGAGTTATGATTCCATCAACCGCGGCGCATGGGAAATATAATCTTATTATGAATGCCGCAAGGCTGCAGGGAAGCTTTTTTGGAAAACAAGTATATTTTTGAAACTCATAAGAATTTGCGCTATTTAAAATTCGTTGGAAATTCAAAAAAAATTATTGTTCAACGAAATATACGCGTAATAAGTATAAAAAACGCTTAATCGCCTAAAACAGTTGTATATATTTCTGATAATCATTTTCTGAGCCACGCATGTCAGTGATCTGTCAAAGAGGGCTGACTTATAGAGCCCAATACACGTGTTTCGATCTTGCGATCTCGTCAGTCGGGCAGTTACCCTTTCTCGTCTTTTGCCAATGCTGTGTGGGTGTTCCAGTCCCCACACTAAGAGTTAGCGACGACGAACGTTTTACACTTTATGTCTAGTGAAATCATCACCGAACACAGAGTGTTGTACCGATTGCTCTTGATTAGTATGTTCAATATATATATTCTTCGTTCGAGTATTTTCTTAAGACCCCAGCTAAAATTTTATATGCCTGATAATCATTTTTTGAGCCATACTACATACTAGCCAAGAGCAATCGAGTATACAAAACTCTGTGTCGGTGATAATTTCACTGGACATCAAGTGTGAAACGTTCGTCATCGCTAACTCTTAGTGTGGGGACTGGAACACCCACACAGGATTGGCAAAAGACGAGAAAGGGTGACTGCCCGACTGACGAGATCGCAAGATCGAAACACGTGTATCGGGCTCTATAAGTCAGCCGTCTTTGACAGACCACTGACATGCGTGGCTTAAAAAATGATTATCAGCATATTGAAATTTGAGGTATGGTCTTAAGAAAGCACTCGAAACGAAAGATATGTATACATTTCGTTGGGTAGATTTTTTTCTAAATTCCTGGCGACCTTCAAATAGGGTGATTTCGGTGGGTTCAAAAATTCACTTGCTTTTCAGAAAAGCCACTTTACAACTCTGTAACATTCACAATAAGATTATGTATACCAAGCAATGCAATGCTGTTGAATGGACCACAACTCTCCATTGGCCTCTATTTTTCCAATTCAATCAACAGCATCTCCGCTACAAATGTTGTACTGCATGTAAACAGAGAACAGCTGCTTCCTGCACATAATTTGCAAATCTTTCCCAAAAACTGATCCTCTCATTGAATCCTACTAGACGAGATATAGATGAAATGTTTATACTGCACAAAAGGAACTAATGTCACGGTGATTCCGTACCTAATGCACACATAGGGAGGCTCTGCTCATTACACTTTCGTGTCGATGTGTGCCCTTAGCGAGCGAGAAAATTAATTTTCTGAAAATTTTTCGAAGCACACGATTGTTTGAAGGCTTTTCTGTCTTGAAAAAAATTTTTCTCTTAAACATTTAGTAATCATCAGAATGCTTATACTTCTGTAATTCCAAAAACCTGTTCAATTTCACAAAAAAGCTTTTTTTACTTTGTAACAGCGAAAATAAAAATATTTTTCACATTCCTTTCTCCTCCTTTGCCCGGCTAGGGCCGCTATATGGCTTTTCAAAAAGCTTTAATACTCATTAGATAGCTCGACCTCGAGGATTCTGATGATAAAGTTGGTCTTTGAAAGGCTGACATATAACGCCGTAAGAGAGAGAAGAAGATCACAGTTCACGCCTAAAATGTTATCCCGCCGCTTAGACGTCATAGGTAGTTTACTCGTAATTATGGGTCAGTTCCGTAACTCATAGGTATCTTATTATTTCATAAAAGATGGAATGTCACGAATGAACCTTCTACGAAGATTTTTAGACATAGAGAGTAACCACTCCGATTAAAACCCTTCATTTTTCAGCGGTAATACTAGATCCTTATACAAAAATAAACTTCCAACCCCTATTGAACATTTGTGTCGCCTGTTATGCGAGAACATAGCTTGAAAACACATCTTCTACAACTAAACACCTCTAATCCAGGTTTACGTGGAGGTATTTCCAATATGTAGCTTGAGTGAGTGTATGAAGAGCGCGTGTTTATCATTGCGCATTATATGGTATTTCCCCCATAAGCGCCCATATTCAGAAAAAACGTATTTCTCGCTCTTTTTAAACAATTTAGTAGTTGTTCGAAAGCTCAAATTTGGAAAAATTGAAAAATGTGATTGATTTTTTGAAACGTCTCTGTATCACACTGTAAGAGGGAAAAGAATATATTATTTAAAACTTGAGCATCTTTCGATGGGCAACGTTTTTCCTCAAAATATCCAGCAGTTTTTCGATAACACAGGTTTCGGCGAATTTTACTAAAAAATTCTAAGAATATGCTTGGTTTTCTAGAAAAACTTCTTAGCTCGTCGTTACAGCTAAAAGAATATTGAGCTTTACACTAGGCACGCACCGGACGCCACATGTAAATTGCGCTGCGCGACCGACACAGCGCCGAGTGCGATACTCAATGATTTTTCAGCTGTAACAACACATCAAAACGTCTTTCTCAAAGAGCAAGCTTATCATTGAGATTGCTGGATTTGTGTCAACTAATGGCTATTGAGAATTCGAATGGGAACCTCTGTCCAGCGAAAGATACTTGATTGTGAAAGAAAAATTGATACTTGTTAGTTAAGCGGAGACAAATTTCTGAGCTCCTCTCCTCTCGCTGAACAGGCAGTTTTATAGGAGTATTTATAATCGAAAGCTTGAATCTCTGCCTACAACTGTATGCTGCTGGTTTTTTAAAACACCCTTTTATAACCCCGTAGCATCCAGAAAGAAAATTTATTTCCCACTCGCATTTCGCCTTCATTTTTCACCACGAATATAAATTGCCAGAAGCACGAAAATTATGTCAGCTTGCACAGAATTTTTCTGTTGTGTCAAAGTCATGCGTTTTGTTGAAGTTTCTGTCGATGTGGTAAAAAAAATCCTCAATAAGATAACAATAGTTGCCGCTGTTTTGACCATAATGCGGTAGATCACTGTCGAGTTACGCGATAGATCATGCGATTATTTTACTAACAGGTTATCGCTGTAGCCTGCCTTTACATTTTACTCTGCTAAGAATCTTTTGCGACTTTACTTACCTGCCAGATCACGGAGTGGGGGAAGGGGGCCGGGCAGAACGACGACCGTGTTTGAAATATTGTTATTCAATTTGGGATTTTCTAGCACATTGACAGCACCTTCAGATAAAAACGTCGATTCTGATGCTACGGAAAATTGTCTACACCTTGATATGCTTTCCGTGCTTCAGCGATTTATACGCGTGGTAAAAGTAACGGCGAAAGGCGAATGAGAAACATAATTTATTCTGTATGCTGCAGCGACGTAAAAGGGTGATTTGAAGAAAGCAATGCATAGTTGTAGCCAGGAGCTTTCTAATGGTTAGAAGCACTTCAATAAAAAGTTCCTATCCAGCGATTGAGATTGGCTCAAAAATCTGTCGTCGCTTAACACAGAAGTACCAAATATGCAGCATAATATGGCAAATTATGTGGAAATTGAAGCACAACCTTCCAATTCTCGATATTCAAGCCTTCAAATAATTACTAAGCTTCGATAATAAACGAAAAATACTTTATTTGAATATGGATGCGGATGGGAGAGAAGCACCGAGAATACTTTCTCTGGAGACACATATTTCTGACTAGTAGTTTGCATAATGCCGATGTTCTAAGGCTTTTATTCAAACACGGCTATCTCTTACCGCTTAGAACTTCTTCTCACATCCACAAGCACTCAACCTTTTCTCACTTACCTCAACTCTGAATAACTGGAAACAAACGAATGATTGATATAAACTTAGTTATAGTGAGAGTTATCGATGAACTAGTGTCAAATACAGCATGCATGTTATCATTTTTGCTATAAATTACTCATTGTTTTCGATTTTTATCCACTATGATGGCTCTTGGGTCTTGTATAAAACTATGGCAGATCAGAATTAGAGCTCTTTTCTGATGATAACCTCCATACAATTCAATACAGTTGATTAATTGTCAAATTCAGTATAATTCCGTAATAAACCAACGTTTTTTCCTATACAAGACGCATATATCTGAAGCATAAGCATATGAGCAAAAAGAGAAAATGTTTTTCTATCAAAGTAGTACGAGAATTCCAAACATTTCTGCAAAATGGCGAAAAAACCACAATCAAATAGCGAAAATCGCGTAATTTACTCTGCGCGCATCGATTTCTATAGCCGTCCCTTAAGGGTTAAATATCTCCATGCAAACATGAGAAACGTTATGATCAGTCGATGTATTACTCGAAAAAATACTTAACTTCAAGCATTTCCATTTTCACAACAGAAAAAGCGTGAGGATCTCTCAGTGCCTCTCACTTACCCCCTAGGTGTCTGGCCTAACTGGGTAGGTGTTTCAGCCCCATTGAACAATAAATTCGTTATTGGAAGGATAAAGGGTAAAGCTTTCGGCGTTGTTTAATCTATAAGAAATATGTCATGCATTCGTCTTTAATTTTTTTAGCTTCATTAGAGGTGATCAAATACATATGTGGCCTCTAAAATAACTCGTGGTTGCGCTGTATCGAGTCAGTAATGCTCATCCTCCAAGAGAAATCCGAGACTAGTATGCTACCAATTTCTTGACTAAAGAGGGATGGATGGCTTGGCGAGCCATGAGTGTAAGATCGAACCGTCGACCTTAGGTGCGACGCAGAATACCTCTTACCACTGCTCCACATTCCCCCCAAATCCGTGAATACTTGTGAAAATTCCGTATATAGAGTGCCTCATGAATTACTTAGATAAATCGTGGCCAAGTGGTTGTGATGCTTGCTGCGACACGAGGCTAATCGCTACCTTCAACACTCTCCGGCACCTAACAATGATCGCCATACGGAACGTCACATCAAGGCCACCCTCGAGAAATGAAGGAGATGTGCAGCAGACGTGCTTAAGCAGTGTCCGGTACCTTGAATGCTAGAAATACTGCGATCTTCGAAGTGAAAAAAAAGCACTGTAAAGATGGATCGAATAAAGTCAAGTAAGAAGTAAGTATAGGTTACCTACCGCTCAATCACTAGCACGACGCAGTCACCGATTGCAGCCGACGCATGAATGATGAATGACGAGTAGTGATCAAAACCACGACCGCTCTGCGACCGCGCGCGGAAGCAGC
Organism: Parelaphostrongylus tenuis; assembly: GCA_019055375.1. Taxonomy (NCBI): domain Eukaryota; kingdom Metazoa; phylum Nematoda; class Chromadorea; order Rhabditida; family Metastrongylidae; genus Parelaphostrongylus; species Parelaphostrongylus tenuis. Next base: position 13,766 of record JAHQIW010006852.1, on the reverse strand, counting down.
CATTGGCTTGGAGTAGATTTACTGTTCCAGTTCAAGAATTCATATGGAAGCAGTTTATTCAGTTATGTGACTACTTCAATACCAATATATGGAATTATTATTTTGTTCTACACGGCTCATTACCACAAGTGAATGCCCGAATTTCAGCACTTCCGGTAATCTCCTATCGAAATATTCAGACGTCCAAATATATACCTATGTGATTGTCTGTCTATCTCTTCTGATCTAATGCTTGGCTATCCAACCATCTTACGGCCTTATGCTTTCACTTCAGGATAACGAAACGTCTAGTTGTAGAACTGTATACCGTGTCTAGCTAACTTCTCAAAAAGAAAAAATTGAAAATGTATCTGTCGAACTAACTGACTGCCTGTCTAGCCATCTTAATGTATTTCTGTCTATTGACTCGACTGTCTGTTCAACTACCCGTTCGACTGCTCAGCAATTGGGACGGTCTTACTGTATAACATAGAGCTTAATTCCAGTGTCAAAGAAATACGGGGCGAGTTCAGTACTTCTACCTAGGAAAGTACGGTTATCATATCGTTGTAAATAGTAGACACAGGTAGTTTTATCTAAACTGTGTGAAGAAGGCTTTCCATGTCTTTGGAACAAAGCAGATATAGTGATTGTTGAGGAAAAAAGATAATTTTCCATTTTCACAATATACAACATCGCATGAGCAACTGTCCTGCGTTTCTTGTCTTTCATTTGTATCCTCGCATTAGCCATGCTCAAAGACAGATGAGAAGTAAATCAACATAATTTCTTGAATACTAGCATATTTATCTCCCTTGGTAAATTACACGCATCACCAAAATTCTCATCCGAAAGGCATTTAGTTGGTGCGGCAAGACATTTTTTTAGGGAATCTGAGATACAGGTACACGCAGAAGCCGGGGGTACCAGGATTTACCGCTAAATAGAGTGCAGACTGATAGTTGTTCATGAAGAATTGCAATATCTGACAAGCTGTCATTCAAATTCGGAGACGATCAAGTAGTGCTTTTGAAGCAACGAATCCGGGATGCACGGTGATAAACTTGAAGCTGGTTCAGTCCTATCTCTCTCTCTCGCAGCACTCCTGCAATACAATCAACTGAGCGAATGAGAACGCTTGAGCAGAGTAAACAAGATTGCAAAACGATTGGCCTCCACCAGCATTCTACGAAATCTATAAGCAAATCGAAATTCCCATGCACCAGCCAACGCAGCAGATGATTTTGCAGACATATGTGGAGGATGATGAGAGCAAGGAATTGAATTCAAGAAGTGCTGGAATTTTTCACACTACCTTGTAACAGCAGGTCATATAAAGTAAATAAAAGAGTATTACTCAAAATTATGCAAGCACTAAGCAAGCTTAATATCCTCATTTACTAGCTCAACCAGAAATCTGAGACAGAAAAGCGAATCTTCTCTAGGTCAGCAAATTTCAGCGATTTTTTTCGCTTACAACCTTCACAACTCCATATCATTGCGTTTGTTCACTTGTTGAAGAATTCTAAATGCACATAATTGAGTCTTAATCAAACGAAGGTTAATGCTTAGTACACTATTTGACTAATACGAGATTTTACATGGAGAATGAACGTAATCAATGATGCGTCGGAACAGGTTAATTCCCTAAAGTTGTGCCGAGCATTAACCTCTATTTACTGCAGCTACGTAAGTAATCTATATAGTGATGTGAAAGGATTTATGGAATATCAAGACAATGCTTTTATTCTCTTAAAGAACTCTGGTACCTCCCGTTAATCATATGCAGAAGAAATGAGTGGTCTGCTGTGATCGTAAAATCGTATCAAATATCACCCCTCGTATCTGTGCGAGCCGCTTGATGGTGATGTGGTCGGAATTTTCGTACTGGGAAATAGCGCGTTCCTAGAGGACTCTCTGTAGGCAATTGAAAAGTAAGTATAATTTTCAACCAATCATGATCATATTGTGTCAAGAAGGTAAACAGTACTCTAGTTCAGTAGTAGTTCATTACGTTCACTACATACGCAGTGGAATTATCCCCGTTCCTCGTTTCACCATTGAAAAACCCTATGTGCTCGTGCCATCAGCGTACTATTAAACTTACCAGAGGAACAAGTAACACTCAACTAGACTTGCTTTTTCATTTATCATCACACTGTTTCAATAAATTGCAAGACGAAACAATACATCAACACACTATAGTATAGGACACAGAACGATTCATTTCAATGCGTCATACCGTACGAAACAAGAGCAACATTATTGAGGGCTTTCTACCAAATAAACCGATGTTTTAAAAATATAAGCGGAATCTGCGTTCTGTTACTTAGTTGGCAAATATCGCATCATTTTTGTTATTTTGCGACAACGCTAAGAGAACGACCGCGAAAATTCAGTCAACTACAACCCCCTCAATACAACTAATCTAGTGAGATCAGATGTAGCTTATGCCTAATCGATCTGATAAAGGACAAATCGAAGCCGAGCAAAATCAGCATAGATACTTGCCTCACCTTACACGCACTCAAAAACATAAGCCTAGAAGAGAGGCTGAATAGCTAAAGGTCTGATCAGCGATCACCGACTGAAAGCCGATAGAACGTCTAAAATAATGTATGGAATCACTGCCTTTTGGTTCATAAAGAAGAAATAATTGCTCAGTATACATGCTTTTGAAGAAATACGGGAACCCAACACAGTGGCCAATTGAGGATTTGACCACATTCGCTTGACATGGATCTTTCAAAGGAGTGTCAGTAATCATTCGAAAACTTAACGCGCTCGCTAAATACATACGCTGCCGCTTTCAAAAAAGCCTCTCCTCAACGCTGTAACATACTGAATTAAATTATGCTCCCCTCTCCGCGTCCTTCCAATCTTCTCACGCGCATAAATCTCTTAAAGCATAAAAAAGCGGTACTTTCCGTTATTAGAAACCCTGTTTCTAGCCTTCGGAAAACGCCTATATTTTGATCGCTTTTATTAGTCAAGTAATCATTCGATAGCTTAAATCAAAAGATCTCAAATGTTTTATTTTATTACTGAAAAGGCTTTACAATTGTGCTGAAATAGCACAGATAACATTTTAATCCTCATTTAAACAATTCTCGCTGGCTAGAGCTTTCTTTTGAAGTCTTCACAACCGATCGATGAATCAAATACAGGGATTCCGATGATACATTTGGTTTTCTGAACGAACTTCTTAGTACGGTATAACAGCCAAACGAAAATTGAGTTTCACAAAAACTGAACCACTTCCATTATCCGCACCTTAATTCGATCTCTTGAAAAAAAGCACCCCCGTTTTCTTTTTTTATCTAATATCAATAATTTTTAAGAAATCACGTTTCGGAGAATTCAATGGCTTATTTTGTTTTGAATATGGTTGTATTATTGCGCTAAAAGCGTGAAAATAAAATGCTTTTTTCACCTAAGCATCTCTTGCTAAACAAAGCGCTTCCTTTGAAGTTCTAACAGTCATTAGATAGCTTGAATCATATCAACTGCGACAGTGTTTTTGATTTGGGGAAACGACTTTTATTGCGCTGTAGCGGCCAAAAGAGATTTGAACTTCGCACAGCGCGACGTCGGCTTCAAGCCATCACCCTTTGGAGGTATGTGATTAGAATCTCGCTATATTAGTGCCAAGCCCACACACTTCTACCTGTATGCGAATAAGATTTCGCAACAGACCATGCCAGCTTACTGCACATCGCTTGCTTTTTAGTTGTTTTCCGCTGGTTTTCATCGAGTTTTCTAATCATTAGCCTATATGCTCTACCAAATGCTGAAAAAGACGCAGTCATATTCCTACAAAAATATGGCGTGCTACAAATGAAGCTGTGCAAGAAAGGTCATTGAATAAAGCTTGCTTTCGGTCCACAGACTTCCAGGTGATGTTACAAGCATAACCTCTTCGGTTAAAACATGCCCCGCGCCAAGAATGAGTAACCTAGTATTTTTTGGCTCTTATAACGCAGTAAGGAGTCCATTCAAAAAACTAAAAACATCATTGGAATCCGTGAGAATGAGCTATTAATTCATTGTTAAAAATCTAAATGGAAAGCTCTCTTCAGCGAGAAATGCTTAAGTGAGGAAACGTGTCAAATGACTCCGCATTACAAGCCACACACGAGCTTCTTACATAACATCAAGGAGTTGTCAACATGTTTGACTTATCGTTCAGCAATTCATGTTACTCTTGCAGGAGTGTTTTGAATTGCTCAGTCTTCAGATGGTTCGAAAAGTACTTTGCACAGACTAGAGGGTTGGCAATGGGGCAGCGAGTAGCGCCTAGCCTAGCTATTGCCTAGATGTCTAAAGTAGAAGCTCCACTGATTGATCTCCGGTCATTACTTTAGTGTAGGTATATAGATGACTGCTTGGTCATCTGTTTGACTCAAGGATAGCTAGACAGATGTTTCAGGTTGCTAGGTGAGCAGTCAGAGTATATGAATTTCACCAGTGAGACACCAAAAGATAATTGGCTTCCCTTTCTGAACGTGCAAATAAACTGAAGCGGTAAAGGCTATATTACAAAGTGGTGCCGAAAAGCCAAGTAATAAAAATATCCTGGTTCACTATCTCTCCTCTCATTCCTCGCACATAAAAAAGGCGCTAGTAAAAAACATGTTCCGGACAGCTGCTGGTGTGTGCACCGGGAAGGAGCAGGGAAGAGAATCCGAAAAACTAGCTCGAGAAATAGCCGTTTCTAATGGCTACACTTTGTTACCCCCGGCTTAGGCTTAGTTGAAACAACACGTCCTTGCACAAAAGTTTTAGAAAAAAGTAAGATCCCGTTCATCCTCCCGTTCTTTTAAATGAGATAAGTACGGCTATAAAACGTTGTTTGAAAAGAGAAAGAGCAGGCTTAGAGCATCTGGTGCCAATAACAAAAATACCCATAAATACTCTTAGGCGCCAAATAGTTTCATAATCGTTTATATGACCGCCTCTGCACAACAAAAGACTGCCGAATGTGCCCTTACAACAGAAACGGTGATTGAATGAGCGTAGGTACAGTGTACCTAAGCTCTTGCAAAGCGTCCGACGATAAATATATTGGCGAAACGGGTAGGCCGCTCTATGCTGGATAGAAGAACATCTAGCTGACATGCGCCATAGTTGAAAAAAACACCCCGCTAGGTATACATAGAGCCCAAAAGCATGCCGGAGTATTTGATATAGAGGCCATCATTTTTGAGCAGGAGCAAAAAACATCAGCGCGAAAGACACTAGAGGTGTTCTGGATAGATGCGACCAGCTATGAACTTCACGGAAGAATGCCTCGTAATCAGCCGTGATATGAGCCAGTATATAAAACTGTTCTTATGATGGGTATAGTGCATTACTGGCTTATGTAATTACCATTTCGTTGTACTTCATCTGTTTATTTAGTGGAAGACATAAAATAAAAGCGGTGAGTATGTTAAATGTTGGCCTTGTGCTTGATGCGATCAAAATCCACGTCTAACAATTTTCATTAAAGAATTGATGGAAGTGTTTGACTGACTGTATTGTAAACAAGTTTAGCCTTCCAGGCTTTGACGACCTGCCGAAGCGTTAGCTGTTTTATTGTGTGAATAAAGTATGGATTATACAACTAGTGCCCTGCTTAAGAAGAAAGAAAAAACATGAGTCACTGAAGCATGCCGAGGTTAACAGACAGTAGGTCTTGGGAAAAATTCTGCCGTAAGCCAGTTTGTTCCTTTGCATTTGATGCTCATATACCAAGCTTGCATAGAATACACAAGGGAAAAGCGAATAAATGATACAGAATACATAACCAGTCATACAAACACAAACCAACGCGCAAAGCAGCATTTGCCAGCTTGCTCCAAAAACTATCAAAGGAGAAGAGAATGGTGCTTATTGCTTACAACCTGAAAAAAGAAACAAAAAGAGCACTGATAGGAATCGTTAACGACCAGGATGGAACGAAATGAAAAAAATAAATGATTAAATGAAATTCAAATATAATCCTTATATAGAATATAGTCGCAGAGCCACCACTTGAACAAACGAAAATGGTGCAGAAAATTTGTTCTAAGGAGACGCGACGCACATACCATTAGCAAGCTATCATTAAGATGAAAGTATCTGAATGCTGTACCGTGGGGCGAGCTCAGAAAACCCGGTCTACGAAAAATCAGAATGATCGAATTTTTTGTAATGAAGTCATAAAAATGCTTTACTGTTGTCAAGATTGCGAGGTATTCATTATAATGACTATTTACAACGAACTTTTATCATTTTGATAATAAGAGGAGCTGTAAAAAGATCGCTGAGATAGAATAGAGCTTAAGAAAGGACCAGGGGTAGTCCATTGCTACGCATTTTTGCTGAGTTAAGCCACCATGGTCGGGTTAAAAAAGTGGCGTTTGTAAGTTTTTGCTTTTGTAGCTCACAAGAAGTTTCGTAATCCAGAACCGTAGTGTGAAGTAGAAAGCTCTCCGCTCTGTTGATCTCTAAAGAGTGCCCCAATCAATCGACTTCATCAGGAGTCGTATAAGGCGATTGCAGTATGAATGAACTTTACAAAGATTTATAATAGCCTATCAATCTATCAGCTTAATGCTGCTACCGTCTCAAATAGATCTCGTAGAAATTCATCGAACGGGAAACGATGGGAAACTTAGTGAGGTTAAGAGCGAGGTCAAACGATCGTCTACGTGTATCACGTTGTGCACCTCAACAGCCGCGCTACACGCGTAGCGAGGTCAGAGGATATCCTATTGTTTCAAACTACAACACAATCTGCTTGTTTGAGTCTCGTACAAGTGAATGCACTAATGAAAGGTTTCGGTTGTGGCTCACCTTCCGAATTTAATACAATATCATGCGCAATGTTGGTTCGCTAGTGTGTGTCTGGTGCTGAAAGGGAAACTGCTCCTGCAGACACACTTGTTGCAGCACTTTTAGACATTTTGGACACTTATAATCCATCTTTAATATTTTTTGTCACTGTGCGAATCCCACACTTCTAACATTCAAGTCTCTTTTGTCTCCTTCTTGGAGGACATAGAATACTGGTAGAGCAAGTGTCCCTGCAATCTATAGGATAGCCTGGCTGTGCCGTTCCATGAAGCTTTGTTTGACTGATGGAGAGGATTGGAAGGTAGAGCTCTGCTTCACGCGCGCAGTGACGGGCATCACAACAACTCGGCCAAGACGCCTCTTTAATGAATCGAATTGTTGCTGAATTGATTTTAGTGGCATTTTCGCTTTGAAGCCTACTAGTTATAATCGGGCTATTCATTTCTATGAACATCACTTCCATGATTCGTGGTGTGATGCCACTTGTTGACAGTTCTGCGAGAAGACATTTAATGGTAATTTAGCAGCCTGGCGCCCACCTTTGGTAGGCAACGGCGTCGTGCCGTTGCGTTTGCTGCACTCGCTAGCCGGACCATATGCGTCTGTGCGAAACTGTCGTTGTGTCTGCGCTTTCTAGCAGCAAGCGCCTTCATTCCACGCCGCCGTCTCGGTAGCTGATTGAGACCGTGGGGAACTTGAGAGTCACAACAAAGGCGGAGGAGAGTACGCTTGATAAGATATGCGAAAACAATCACAAAATAAAGTTTATTTGTCAAATATGATATTGCATATTGCAATACGACGGAGTTTTTGCTCGATCCGATCTATGAACATTATTCACTGCTGAAGAAGAAAGAAAAGGAAATAAGAGAAAGAGAAAGGAAGATGAAATCAGATTTGCAAAATTTACATCTACGAAAAATAGAAAGAGAATGGAAGATGGATCGTCCCACGTCGCCGTCTGCACTCGCTTTTGAAACGACCACCACCGCCTGCAGCCTGCCTCTGAGGCCAACTGGGGCAACTTAAATTTTCTAGAAGTAAACCACACCGCTGTTCGTTCGCCTTTGTTGCGAACGACGTCTCTCACAGTCCGCTTCTGAGATAAACAACGCCACCTTTAGTTACCTTTGATACAGGCAACCCAGTCTACAGTCTTTTCTGAGGCCAACGACGTCCTTTGTAGTCCACCTCTAAGGTGGATGAGGCCGCGTAAAGTTTGCCTCTGAGGGCGGACCGAATAATCTAGAGCTGCCTCTAGGTAATCACGCAGCTGTCCGTTTGCCTCTGAGGAGATCGGTGTTGTTTGAAGTCCGCGTCCGAAACGAACAATGCCACCAACATCTGCCTCCGAGGCCAGTCACACAGCTTGTACTTCACCTCTGAGGAGAACGATGCAGATCACTGTTTTGCCTCTGAGGCTAAGGTTGTCTACAATCTGCTTCCTAAGGAAACATGCTGTTCGATGTTCGCCTGTAATGCGAGGCACTTTTCCTGTTGTCCGCCCGTACTAGTCCTTGCGCATCGACTTTACTGAGCGACCGTTAACACATTCGCATCCGTCGATGTAATCCATCCATTGGATTGCTAGATCTGTGCGCCACAATTTAGTCCGTAATGTGCATGGGACTGAAGAAGCTGAAATTTACTAGATTTCATCGTTTTAACGTTTCACTTTCACATGAGTAAAAAGGGCGAAAATCTTTGGTCAACGAATGAGATGATTCATTGGTTCCAATAAAAAGCTGTTCACTCTTGTATAGGAGCTAAACTGTTCGTTCGATCGCAGATGTGCTACTGATTGTTTGAATTGCGGCGGTTTAAAGTTCATCCAACTACCGCTGTCTCCAGATTCTAACACAAGTATGCTTTCTCCCACATGATACCAGAATAGCGTTTTTTTAAGTTCTGCAAATCAAAAAAGTCTATTTGAACTATGTGATCAAAAATTTGGTGTGTATATACAGAAATTAAAAATGCAGAAAGTACATGAGCTAGTTATATACGCCGCAATTAATGACACTGCCCACAAAAGGTCGCCTTGGTCTGACGTCAGAATAGAATCATTTTTTTTCTGGAAAAACTCCCTTTGTCATTATGGTAAAGACCAAATTACCAAGTGGCAGATCTGGCTCTGAAATATTGCACTAGCTGTTAGTAGGGGAAAATCGTATAATTCACAACAGCTGTTTCCCGTGAGACGAAAAGCTTAGCTATCATATGATCTGAGTATTTAGTGGATACTCATTTACCTAGACATCAATTTTTCTTATACCTATCACATAGGAAAAAGTACAACATATCCATGGAGCAAATGCTACACACTCAATAACTCATGCATATGACAAGAAGATGGTAGGTTTGCTGGTTATCGTTGAAGTCATACACCCATTAACGAGGCGAGTGGTGATGTGAATAATCTCATTTATATTGTGGGCTTACGGAGATTCGTCAATTAAGAGCGGCTATGATGCAGTTTAGTTGCAAATGCCAATCCGATCGCAGACTTCTTACACAAGTTAGATGGTTTTGAGCTAAATGTTTATTTAACACTTACCCAGAAGTTAAGACTCAATCTAGGCCATTATACTGCCTCCTAAATATTTCTGAATCGTTTGCATAATCCGCGCCCTAGCAGAAATTGCATGACGTAGTTCATAGGTTACCGTCAATTATACGAATGTGTCGAATGACTCTGCAGCTCATTCCACTCGTGAGGTCCTTATAGAACAGAAAAGAGACAGAAATATGTCTGACATTTCCATGCGGCCACTTTGACCCTCTTCCTTGATGTAGCCATTGTACAAGATAGGCCAGAGACCTAACATCGCACTTCCTTGAAAGCGATGTCTCACTCGTGGGGCACAACTTCCATCAGGCAGCTTACGATTGTTATGAATTTACAATGAGAAATTGGTGATCCAAGATTTTCATTGAGAAACGCTCTCCATCTATTAGTTGAAGTTCACTTTCTCTACGCATATCGTAAGACTTACACTTTATTTTCCTTTGTGAAAGTTCTTAAACAGTATTGCTTTAGTTGTCTTGCATCAGTGTCTGTGACTGGACCTTCAAACTCGTATACAAGAGTGATATTGTTTTCCATGAGCTCTACGCACTATTCCATGCTTTTTTGTAGTTGCCCATCTAATCATGTTTCAGATCATTAAGCACGACAGCCATTAGCCCCGGCTCTGCGCGCACTACGAGCAGTTCGTAGTGAGTGGTTAGTGATGTCACCCTTCGGGAAGAAGATTCCTGATTCGATCTCCTCCCATGGCGCTTCACAGCAGAAAGCAAATTTTCGACGTTGTTTTTAAGCGTCGGGTAGTCTGCTACCCCATGGTGTCTACAGTAAGCAGATCTGCGATGCTATTGTTTGGTGTCAGATAGTACTGCTACCTCCTGCTATCTATGGTACCTGCTGTGAAGCGCTGCGGAAGGAGGTTGAACCAGCAGTCTTCCTCCCGCTGACCGACATCACCAGCCACTCAGCATAACGGACAACACTGCGGCGACCGAGGGAGGGAGGGCGGCAGCGACTTGTCCTTGTCGTATTCATCGACTTAAGTTTGAACTGCCCTTTCAACTCAAAGCAATCACATCTCAAGTAAGATTTATCACCGATGCCTCAGCTGACCCTGACGCGCTGTGGACCCCTTCCCAACACTCTCCTCAGTTCAATCAATGAACGTTTTACGGAGCGCCTCTCCCTGGCTATATTGAGATTGCAAGAAGATATTCTCAACCGGTATTCCACGTCGTTCATGAAGAAGACAAATTCTCAAACAAGCAATGAACATGAAGAAATGAATCGAATGCTAGAAGTGCTGGAATCCGACCGATGAAGAAAATTGTTAAACGGGTCAATTCAAGTGATAAAGTGAAAGGAAAATTATGCCGAGTATGTTCATATTCAGATATATCTGAGAGGAAATGAGTGCTAAGCACAAATTCGATCCCAGACGGGAGTCGTACCCGCTTTTCATCCATGCCGGGGATAATTTTTTGCTTACTAATTAATTCTCTTTGGTAGATTTGGCAGTATAACTGGGTTTATAGAGCGAAATTGCTAGCCCGACCAAATCTTTCAATGGTTGGTGGCTAGTAGCTAATGAATAGAGAGATATAGATGAATGAGTGGTGGGTTAGCGGTAACCTCGGTGATGTAGTGGTAGCACACGCGTCCCGTATCGAGAGAAAAGGCGGGCCCCGACTCCCGGCCGAGGTTGGATTTTTTCTTACCACTATGTTCTCTTAGTTATATTTGAACAACATAAGACTGCAAAGGAAACAGTAAAAACATAAGGAATTTTGACTTTTATGATCATATTATTCGAATATCGAGGCGCGCAAGCGAAGTGTTTAGATTCTCTCCCATGTGTGTTAAAGTTTTCTTTGAGTGATATTAGGCGTAGTATGACCATAAAGTATACTAGAGGACTGGAAAACTCGCTTATAAAGTGGTTGGTGATATGCTATCTGTTTCAATGGTGGAACTAATGGGAAGTTTAGTAACCTCTGGAAGTGAGAAAATTGTAGTAAGGCTGTCTCTTAATATCGCACTCAATGCAAAGTTTGATCATGTGTTTGTGTAGATATTTTAATGTGAATTTTAGAATATGCAAGCATCAACGGTCCTTGCATATACGCCTTTTAGAGCTACTTTTGTGCAAGGGGATTAGACCAATTTCGTTAACTCTGTTTGGCTTTTTATACACAACGTATGGCTTGCTAAGCACTAGGAGTGGTGCTTGTAAACTCATGTGTTGTCAATCTCTCCAGAGGGGAAGGGTAGGAGCTTATTTATCAAAGGACGACTTTTAACTGCATTGCATGTACTTCTTAAACCATTTGACTGCAGGATCTTAGAGTTTCAAACAAGAGGTTTGTCAAGTTGGCGCTGCAGAAACAGGAGTCTATTTCTTCGGATTTTACCTGTATAATGCAAAGGTTCGACTTTCTATAAACCTCAGCATAATATTTGATATATGAAATTCGAGAAAACTCATCTGATTAGCTGACGCGAGGTTGGTAAAATAATCGTAATATTAGTTTCGGTGCCGTGTTTTGATATATTGCTGTGTCTGGTAGACAATGAAATCTCAGTATCAGAACGACCTTTTAGAATCTATCGCTCTCTTTTCGCGACAATGTGTCACTGCCGCACAACATGCTAACGGCTGCATTCCAGCGATTCACACGTAATGTGTATAATTAGTAATTAACGATTCGTTGATGAGTCTACACGGATTAAGACGTTAACGTCGAAGCGTCAAGCGAAAGGTCGTTCTAGTGATTCTTGTTCTTTCCCTATTAGTTTATATGGTAAATCAGTTTAATCAAACATGAAACAGTTTGTGACAATGACCAATAGAAAAACTAAGAATTCAAGGTGAAAATTTGTCGCCGCCAACATGGTCACTCGCTGTAAGCCCCCCAATCGTCAAACTTCTCTTTGAAAGTAAAACGAATTGGCATACTACATCTAGTATTGCGAAAGCATTCCAGAAAAATCCACAAGTGTCTCTGCTAGTTTGTAACTCAACAGTAGAGTCTGTTCTTTCTTTTTCTGAATAGAGGGTAACCAATGCACAAATAGTAACATAGTGAAAAGGCTCTTCAGATTGTATCAGAAATTCATCTTTGCCAAAACTAAAAATGTAACGTCATCGTAGAGCTAGAATACAGGTTTTAATACCATGACATGACGTCATAGCCAGTTACCTTGATCTACAATTCACTCCCAAGTACCGACTGTCTATTAACCTCGCATGCTGTCAATACAATTTCTGATTTCCTTCTTTAAGCCAAACACGAGGTGTTACAATGAACTTTAGTTGACAACTGACGTTTCGTGGAAAGGTCAAATTGTCCGCAAGCTAATAAGCTAGACACCTTCATTACTCCTTCAGAAAAATCACCAGACCTAGATTTCCAATCGCATCAAGCACAAAATCAACACTGAACATACTCATCGCTTTTTTATATTTGTTCCCACTGAATGATTCAAGTGGAGATCATTGGAAGGGACATCACATAGGCTCGTAATGCACCTAACCCATCAAAACAACAGTTTTATATTCTGACTCAAATCACGTGTGATAACGATGCATTCCTCCCTGCGGTTTATAGTTGGATTGTTGGTATTAACCCAAAGTGCTTCAAGAATTTGTCGAGCTGATGTACTTTGTTCCTGCGCAAGGATGGAATGGCTGAGTTCTTCAAATGAGACAATACAGCTATAAAAACGCTGTTTGAAAAGAGCGGATTTAGAACAATCGGTAACTATTATTGAAATACCACCGAAATACCCTAAAACGCCAAGTAGTTCGCAACCGCTTATATGACCGTCTCTGTATAATGTAAGATTGTAAAATATGTCCTGACGGCAGAGACGGTGATTGCCTGAGCGTAGGCACAGTCTACCTCATCTCTTGTAAGCTTGTAGCGATAAATATATTGGAGAAACAGGTAGGCCACTCTATGCCCGCATAGAATGAACACATAGCTGACAAGTCTCTTTAATAGACGGAACACCGCGCTAGGTACGCACTATGAGAGCAGAAATACGACCGGAGTTGATTTAAGATCGAAGTCACCGTCCTTGCACAGGAAGAAAAAACATCAGCGCGAAAGATCTTGGAAGCGTTTCGGATTAATGCGACCAATCATACCATAAACCGCCAGGGAGGAATGATTCGTTTATCACGCGTGGTTTGAGTCAGTATATAAGACTTGTTTTGATGGGTAAGGTGCAATTACGAGCCTATGTGATCTCCTTCCCGGTGGTCTCCACTTAAATCATTCGGTGGAACACATATGAAAAGCGGGGAGTATGTTTGAAAGTTGATTTTGTGCTTGATGCGCTTGAAATCTAGGTCTGATGATTTATTGTAAAGGAGTAACTGAAGGTGATTGGCTTATTGGCTTGCGGACAATTTCACATCTCCAGGCTCTGAAGAAGG
>JAHQIW010006848.1:0-13198 GCA_019055375.1 Parelaphostrongylus tenuis | reverse complement strand
GAATTCGAGGACGTCAAGAAGACGAGAGAACGAGTTGAACGTAGAAGGGCTGGATTGCGTACAATAAGAAAAACGCTAAGAAGACGGATCAGTAATGTGTTAATGTGGAAAAGTCAACGAGTCTTGTTATCTTTTTGTTTAGTTGATGGAAGCAACATCTTAAGATCCAAATTTCATCTTTCAGTTTTGGGTTTTTTCAAGTTCTCTTGGGGTTTCATTTCGCACTCAACGCTTTCGGGACCGTGGACTCCGTCCCCTGCGTCTCTAACGCCTAGCGGGTTGCGTTCAACAATGGCGTCTAACACCCAGTGTGTTGTGTCTAACAATGGGACGCTTGAAATTAGACGCCATTGCTAGACACAACCACTGGGAAAAGAGACGTAAAGGGTTGGGTGCGTGGTACCGAAATGGTCAGCGCCATATTCTCGTCGATACAGGCACATTTGTCTTGGAATGGTTTGTTTTTATTCAGTGTTAATCTAAAAGACCTCAACGATGATGTCGATGCCCAGGTGTCGACCAATGTTGTTTTTGAGAAATGTACGATAATCCCCGAGACAATGCGACAAGAACTGGAGCAAATACTATACTACTTACAGAAGCGGCCCACTCACCGCAATAAACCGGCTCGTGAGTGGTCTCTAGTACTGATCTTTGAGCGCTCATATTATGAAATCTTTGAGAATTGAGACCATAAGATTCTCTTAAGAATAATTATAAATCTTTGAAAATTGAGTGATATGCAAAACTGCAAAACATTTGGCCCCAGACGAGAGTTGAACTAATGTTTCAGTCGAATAGGGGACGCGGGTTCTGCTCCCGCCTGGGGTCGAATGTTATGCATAACACTCAATATCCTTAGGTTTATAATTACAACGGCATAACTCGGAAGTTTGTTTTCACTTTCATCAAATAATACCGTCTCGTCGAGCGCATCAGTGAGAGCGAACTTAGATCAAGCACACGTACGTTTGAACCGATATTCAGTCATTGTCTTCTTTCAATTTTTCTTTTTTCCATTTCAATAAAATAAACGACTTCTTACTATTATCGGTTAGTAAACCGGTACTTGTATGTTAGACGGCGACAAAGTTATAAACCGATCTCATTCGCTGGACAACAACTTCACATAAATCTCTGGCTGGAGCCCTACATAGTTAATACTGTAAAGCACTCTTGTAGCGCTGTAAAATTCAAAAAAAGCTCTGTTACATACAATCAAGTGTTCTTCTTTTTTATCTCGCTTATATTTCGCTCGACAAATCTCCTTCTTCAGAGATCTAGCATGCATTTGATAGCACATGCTTTGAAAAACTCAAAAATGTGTTTGTTTTTTGGAGAAGCTCTTTTGATAGCTAGCGCTATAGGAAGAAGAAAAGAATTGTGCGTTACACCTCTCTGGTACGACTGATTTCTCCTTTTTCGACGAGATTGTTTACCGGCCAATTCACGGAGAGAGGAATGAGAGAGGGGGAGAGGGCGGTCGATCGCGTTTGAAAGATTGTTATTTTGGGGATGTCTTTACCGCATCAGCAGAAGCTTCATATAAAAACTTATGATTCTGATACTATGGAAAATTCTCTACATGCTGATATGCTTTTCGTGCTTCTAGCGAATTATACACAATTCGAGCCTTCAAATAATCACTAACGCCCCAGTGAAAAATACTGTCCACCGAATGAGATCGGTTTATAAGTTTGTAGCAGTCTAACGTATAAGTACCATAATCCTTTTAATAGACTATCTTTAGATCTCACTCAAAAATGTAATCTGCTAACATATTTTGAGCCTTTCGTGTCGCCTGTTTTGGGCGCTTATATAGTGCAAGACACGTGTTTCGGCGTTTGAGCCTCATCAGTTGCATGGTGCTTTTCGTTCAGTCGGTTGCTCGGGATATACTCTTTCCATGGAGGATTCGACAACGAATTGCCCATGACAGACTTTATAAAAGGTTCAAAATGTTATCAGCCTATTCCATTTTGTTAATTCGAATGATGTTAATCGTTACACAGAAGCTATTTGAGTCCTATATCACATCATTCTAAGAAGATACCAATGAGAAGAATCGTGGGGCATTGTGCATCTTAGAGCTTACCAAAACTATTGCACCTTTGGAGGGGCTAATCGAGAATGGTGAGTTTATATAAGGCGTATAATGTAAAGTGGAAGGAGCTTGCAGCTCTGAGGAAACCACGAGTTTTTTTTTTTTGGAAAGCTTATTTTCACTGTTGGGTCGGATTCTGTCCATATCTTCACTCCCTGTTTTTACATCTCATCTGTTCCATAACGAAAGGTCATCTGCTGTAGTAATGGATGTTTGAGTAAGGAGCGCATGAACTTCGATTCTCATGGTCTAGAGTCTTCTATCGGAGCACAGTGGCGAGTTATTGTGATACTCGTCGCAGCCCACGCGGGTACGAACTGCACCCGACAGTATTCTCACACTGTCAACATCAGACGCTCGATGGAACGCCATAGCTAGGCTATCCGCGAGACTGCAAGGAGAAGCACTCTACCAGTAATCCACGACATTGGAGAAAAAGGCGAAAAGCGAGTCAAATGCTATTAGTGAGATCAGCCCAGTAGTAAAAATACGTGCTGAGGATCAATATTGAATTGTCTATGGGTCCTTTATCCAGATACACTGTGTGAATAATGAGTAGTTTCTTCTGCTAAGCCATTCCGATGTGTTAGTGATATCACTGATTCAGCAGCCCAATGACGCACTGAACCTAAGCGGCTGGTCTTCAATGAGTAATTGATTGAGCTAAAATACCAAAACCTCCCTGAAGAAGGCGACGCGCCAAAACCTTATTCACCGCAATTATTGTAAAAATCGTGTGCAATACTAACTGTATTGTTTTATTGCTTCGCTAATATTCAATAAATATTATGACTAACACCTCGGAACGTCTTAACAGAAGAAACTACTCATTTATTTAAACTATGACGAGGTTAACAGATGGTCGGTGCTGGGATTTATGTTGTATGAATTTTATGGTGGTAGTTTTTACTATCTGACGCTCTTACTTATGATCTTCCGGGTTAAATAAGTGGGTCGTCCACATCATTACTCTCGCGTTAGTGACTCTGTCTTAATATTGGCCATTGTCCTATCATGTCATTGTTCAGCAAGCTTTATCTAGCAAAGTTACAAACTCCGTTCCTGCTGTTTCACTTTCACCAGAGCCGTGAAGGGTCAATTTAAACAAATTCTACTGGCTCGGTCACTTTTACGATTAACACAGATAAGCTTTAATGCACACGTTTTGATAGAGCTCGTGTTTTTTCATTGAGAGAAATTGATATGCGAAGTTCTTTTCTGCGCAGATTATGACGGTATTTGGCTAAGTAGTTTGCGTGTCAATTCGACCTTTCCACGCTCTCAAAAAAGCCTAACCACTACAATGTCGGCCAGTACTGGAATAAATAAGTCTTTTTGTTAGTAACCGCCTGTTCATCCAGAAGAAGTTTAATTGATCAAATACCGAGGTTAATAGAAAATTGGTATTGAGCACTCACCGACTATGATGAGATGGAGAGTTTTAGCATTTTCTATGATCTTGGAAACCTGAGTCTGGCACTAATAAAGTACACTCGTTTAACGTTTCGTTGTCATTGAACCTCGAAAGGATCACGCGTCAACGCTTTGGGAACCGCCGTTGGTAGCAGGTGGCGCCACACTGGTCGCTCGCGCAGCAGTCGCAGGCAGGCAGTATCTGCAGGTGCTAGCCACTCGCGGATCCTGCTTGCGTATGTTGGCCGAGACACGACGTCGCCGTTACACTAGCCGAGTGAGATGCGGCGTCGCACGCCGTGCTAAGTCTCGTGGCACATAACTATCAAAGGGTTGACCTTTCCTTCCTTTTTTCTAAAAGCCTCAGCGGATGTTTTTGCATGTGAATTTCTAGTTTGAGAAACACTCATTGGTGCGCTAGCACGGGTGTTTTGTGAAGACTCGAAAAAGAATTTCGATCTTGCTACAACCATCGTTCGACTTTTGTACAGTTTTCAGAGTACAATCAATTTCATGCTGCCCTATCTCATCATAAGGTCAGTTATCTACTACGTACTCGATATGTTCAGCCAAAATCTCTGTCTTTATTTTCCTTATATGAGTGCATAAGCGTTTGTGGCTCAGTGATAGAGATGCTCTGCCGAGACAGTTAGCGATCAATCTATGGTCGATGGTTCGGTCTCTCCACCTCCTCAAGGTTCACCAAGATTTCTAGTTCTTAGGGATTGATTAATTGCTGACAAAGTTGCGTGGGAGGGCAGCAGGACTGGCTTCATACATCGATAGACCATCACGACTCATTGTAAGAGCTAGATTTTTTTGGGATTGATCAACCTGATAGCTTTATTATATAATTAGTTAGTTTATACGGCATCTTAGGTTTTTTCAGTGTTTCTTTCCCTTTCAGATTGGTGCAATGTGCATGAACGCAATGGAATATGAATTGAAACGTGGTGATTTATGGGCTGCTGAAGTGAAGATAATGAACGAGAAAACTGCCCGGAAATGTCGTCTCGCGATTCGAAAGCAACAAACATTTTTTTAGCAGGTTAGGAATACATCGACAATCGTTTGCATTGAATTCAATTTTTCTGAAGCATTGCTGTTAATTTGATAGTTAGATGCAGTTAGTTTATTCCTTAATGACAAACTTTTCGCCCTTAGTTCACTATGTGAAGTGGGGTTATGCACGCAAAAGCTGAAAAAGAAGTGGGACTTTCGTTCATAACTAGAGAGACAAAGGTTTAGTGGCAGTTACTGTGATCTACTTAATGTATATAGCAGATTTTAAGTAAATTTTCTATATCACTGCTTTTCGCCAATGTTTTGATGTTCCAACTAAGTATCTGAAAATGTTGAATACAATGCAAAACGTCGGACTCCTAGCGGGAGTCGAAACCGCGTCTTATGCATATCGGAGGCGCGCGGTTCCGCTGCATCCCAGAGGCCGCTGCTCTGCTACCACTCTTCCCTCGACATGAACTATCGAGCTGTCAACAATTAACCGTTAAGCGGATTGCTCTGATTAGCTCATATCGGTTTTGAACTCAGTTAGAATGACAGTTTTTGTTCCACTGGAATAGGTGAAATACGGGATCAACTCCTGACTATAGGCGAATGTTTCGCACATTACTCAACTTTCTTAGATGTAGCTCGTAACGTACTCATGTGATTGACTATTTAGCTTGCATATCGCTGTTAACAAATCTCGCTCATGATATTAACACTAATCTGAAGATGGTTCGTCGTTATATAGTCTCAATGTTGTTACGATGTCTGAGCATATGAGATTCAGCGGAACTCATACTGGTTACCGTTCAGTTCTTGCTTATACTGAGTATGTTAAGAGAACAAGACTGCGCTGGTTAGTTTTTTGTAGTTGTTATCTAATATCTCTTATATGGAGTTTTTGGTACTTTTTCGTTTGCTAGCCCAAATTTTCAAGCCTAATTCCTATAATGGAAAAGAAGTTTTAACTAAGAATGTCAGTGATCATTGAAAATCTAAAATCTCAAGCTAGCGCCGTAAGTGGCCGATTTTTTGAACAACGCCAAAAGATTGGAAATAAAATCATGTTTAACAAGCGCATATTTCTCGCTGCACAGAGCTCTTTCTTTAGCTATTAATAATCGTTCAACAGCGCAAAATTTACAGATTATAATTGTGCTTATATCCTGAAAAGACTATTTTTCTCCAAAGCAACAGGGTAAATAAGATTGGTGCACATGTGCGAGCAAGTGTTCTTTTGCTAATTAACGGGCTGTTAGCAGGAGGGTGACTAGCGCGAACATTGATCGATGGCGCCTAAATGAGGGGATTTGATTAGCAATTGCTTTTCCTCTTTAGGAAGAAACTCCTGATTAAACGTATAATTCTGATACTAAAAATTTCTCTATACGTTCATGTGCTTTTCGCGCTTCCAGCGAAGTATTAATTCAATTATGCGGCCGACATGAAACATAATTTTATTCTCGATGTTTCAGCGCTATAAAAGGGTGCCTTCAAAAGACCGCCCACGTACAACACTAGCTTGGGACTTGCACGATAGGCTTGAGAATCTGTGCTACTTAACGTAAAAAAAAACCGCGTTTTTTTCATAATGCAGTCAAAGATGTTTTGCCTAATGAATCTTATGTTTTAAGAACAGGGAAATATCATTGGTAAAGTACTGCTCTTATTTCCAGTCGGTGATGTTGAATTGCGTAAGACTACAATACGTCTGCTCTTCAATTTATCATTCGATGCAAAAGCCTGAAGTCCAGCGGTTGCTGAAGGTCTTGTTGCCAAGTTACACCACTTATCGAAAGTAAGTAATAAGTCTGGAATATCTGCATGTTCTTATGTTATATTTTCCTTGGAGCGCAGTGGTTGGAGATGTCATGCAACGCACACGTGGTCGGTGGCTCTATTGCGGCCTTAAGGCTCGCTGAGCCTTCCGTTCTTACTGGGTCAGCGAGTTGAAAACTAGATCTATCTGGGTGGATAGCAGTACTGGCTTGATTCATTGTTTGGCCACTGCCAATCATTGCAAAGGCCAGAAATCTATTCAGATATCTTTGACTATTCTTCATGAAGTCGGATGCTTTGTCTATTCCTTAAGAAGGATTGGCGCCAGCGGCTTCATTCTTTTAGTTTTCATTTTTTCTTTTTAAAACTGCGTAGCAAAGATGGATATACGTATGATATATGTATATATATATCATGTATGTATGCACATTTGTATATGTACGCGTGCATCCATGTTGTACATGTACTTATATATAAATATACATTTATGCATTCTATATTTATATGTTCTGTATGTGCACATGTAAAGTTGTTATTGTAATGAGTATTAAGATAAGAAACTTCAAAATTTACTTTTGTGATGAAACGCTTGAGGAACAAAATCTTATCTAGATGATGCGGAAGCTCTCAACCTTCTCTATCAGCTGAGTGTGAATGATGATGCAAAAGCGATGTTAACACTCACAGACGCTATGCGGTTAGTGAGTTTTGTTTGACTTTAACATTTTATGAAAACCATAACGTAGAAGAGTATGGCCTTTCCGGACTATTAACATATTTCCCAAAGTGAATCATACCTCTTCACCTTGACCGCTTTTTATAGGCCTCGCTCAAAAATTGTATTAGCTTAATAATATTATAACACGTTTTGAGCCGTTTGTGAGGCCTGATAAGTGCTGAACGGGCGCCTGTTTTGTCCTCCAGAACTCGTCAGTATCACAGTCTCGTTCGGTTCGGCCTAGCCCTTGAGACGGTACTATTTATAACTTGCGTCGATAACTCAATGTTGAAGTATAACTTCAAGGGATAGGCTGAACCGTGAGAAGATGTGCTCTTGACGAGTCTTAAAAGACGAAACAGGCTCCTGTCTAGCATTTGTCAGACCTCACAAGCGGCTCATAATATTTTATGTCATTGTCAGAATATTACCTAAACCTTTCAGCTCATGCGTGACTTACTGTCTGGAAACGGCAGTGAAGTGACAAAAGCAGTGCTGGTAAATGCATGCGCTGTAAAACGGAATGCTCAGCTTGTAAGTGGTCAAGATGGCCAAGGGTACGTCACAAATGGTGCTCACATTTATCATCCGATGTTTTTCTATTATACACTCTCTTTCGTTGTTGCCCTTAAACGTAAATATTATGGGTTATAATTCAGACTTGCTTTGTTATTGGATGCGACGCCAGATGGTGGGGACCTAATGGTGGCCAAGATAGTACGATGTATCGCTAGTCATGAGGGTCCGACGCACGACATGTTTGTGGTGAACCTTCAAAGCTCCCTGTTGTTTTTTTCAACTCTCAACTATAATAAGAATTGCTTATCCGTGCAACTTCAGTTATCGATCTCTCCTATTTCTAAAAATCTCTCGTACAGTTCAATGCCACGCCTCTTGGAAGTTGGGATGAAGTACTCAGCCCTTCAGAAAGACGAAAGTGCAACGTTGAGTTTGGAATTTATTGGTGTAGCCGCTCTCATCAAAGTAGCAGATTGGAGCAGATGGTTTGCCGACATCGCTAATCGCTGGTTCGGAGAGTCTCGAGCTACAACAGATTTTGTCAAACTATGTTCTCATATGGTTGGTTCAACTGTGTAGGTGCGCGATTTTTTTTCAATGCTCAACAAACGGGAACGGGTCTCTTCATCTACAAGGTTTACTAGTTGCACTGTCTAGTATTTATTATTATGTCGAATTTTTTAAATAGGTAGTGATAATGTGTTGTACTATGGCACGTCAGGAGGAAGCAGCGCGAAATTGGTGCCACTTTAGAGGTGTTCTCCAATTAGTGCATTGTGAGGTTATCTTTACAAATAGTAGTGCAAATTTCTCTAAACATGATACTTTTATCGTGTTTAATTTCAATCATTTCTAGCAGAGGAAAGCGATGGATTCATTGACAGTTGTTGTACTATTCCTTCAACTACTGCGTCATAGCGAGTTGGCTAATCATTGATGAGAACAGATTTGCCTTAGGAGCATATGTTATTCGACCTTATGCATGACAAAAACCTACAATTGGAGAGATGTGCGACAAAGCGCTAGTGGATTATCGGGTACGATGCTTTCCTATTCAGATTAGACATTATTCAGCAATACTGATCACTTTAACGCGTTCAATGTTCTTAAGGTTTATAATCATTGCTACACCAACAATCAAACAACCAGGGAATTCGTTTTTTATTTATGAGCCCATGGCTACTATCGATGCACCTCAGTTGATTAGTTGATGGTCGTTGTTCATTCCCGCGCTCAAGGGCTCAGTAAGCCGTCCCATTCCTGCGGGGCGGTTAAACTTGATGCCAGACTCGCTCTGAAAGGATAGCAGCACTAACTCTAGATACATGATAAGCACCCCTTATTTTGACCGCAGGTGGATTGGCTGAACCGAGAGAGGGGTCTGGCTTGGTACTGATGAGGCTCCAATGGACCAAGAAAAGACGCCTCGTATACCACTAGACTATCAGCTTCAATACGGAATATCCTTATGAAAATTTTTTGTTGTTATTGTGTTCGCAAAATGCCCACTGGTCAGTTGAGCCTCCTTCTCCGGATTTTGATTTTGGAGGCCATTCCCGCTAGAGGAATTTTCCAAGTGAACCCAAAGGTGGGCAACACCACTTTAGAGAAAGTTCATAGGATTACACATCACTATGGCAAGTGATGGAAGTCTTTAGCCTAAGCCTTTGAAAACCTAGATTAGAAGTTCCTGAAATGCTGTGAGATTAAAAGCGGTTCAATATTTAAAACAAACAGAACAACACGCGTTATTGGGTGATGAAATAATCTTCCAAGATCTGTTCAAGAACAATGGAACAATATTTAAAATTAATTATAATGGGAACAATGATGAAACTTCACGTAAAATTGCTAAATTAGCAGAAATCGATGAAATTCACCACGAAGTACTTATTTCTTAGCACGGATCGTCTTACCTATAATATTATATGCCAACACACGTTCATTTGTAACTCTTCAAGTGCGTCAACATATTTGCTGTTCGCTACGAATTTTTATTATGAATTTACTAGCACAGACCGCTCATAGCCAATAAAATTTTAGGGTGAATAGATAATCCTTTGCGATTTTCAAGTTACACAATGTACTGGATATTCGTTACCTATTTGTATAACAATCATGTTACCTCTAGTATTGATGGTCTTGCCATGTGGATGCGCCTTTTGCTCTCTACTTACTCCTGTTTCTCTATTTCGAGACTATTAACCAAATAAACCAGTGGAAAAATTCAGATTATGGTTTAGCATGTGTGCCAGTTATAAGCAGTCACAGCTCAACCGTAAGTGCTTTCGTATCAAGTTAGTACAAACGGACTCAGTCTTTAGGTCGTTTGCGGCAATTATTCTCTATATTTCTATCGAAGGAATCTTTCCGAACACTTGCTTTCAACCGTGCAGCCGGGGTCTCCATGATGCTACAGCATCGCACCGAACACGATGTGAGAACTGTTGGTAGGTCGTTTGTATGAAAGCGAAGAGGTCCAGAGATTAACCTGAAAATGGCTATGATGAAACAAGTCGACTCTTGCCTTTATGCATGTATGTTGTTTTTCAGTCGCCCTGTTGGAATAAATTTCGAAACATACATACAAAATTGATTATTTTTGCCGACAGACGAACCAGCTTGAGGTGTGGTCATTAATCGTGGTGCAATGGCATCATCTGGCTGCTTCATTACTGTCGAAAATATGATTACAAAGAATCAAACCACTCCAACATGATTCTAATGTCGTTCAAGCAGTTGAAGGTTTCATGTGCTTCTGTAAATTCACGTAGTTGAATAGATTCTTTATTTTTACAAGTTTTAGTACCATATTACAATTTTCATCTAAGAATATAAGTAGACAAGCAAAAAGTTCGGCATCGGAAGTAATACTAAACCGCTAATCCGTGTTGAAGTGTGTGCGTACAACTACAACACCGATCACCATCGTTGTGTTACTCACTCTTTCTTTTGCACCACTTCTATTATAAGCAGTAATTCAGAAAACTCATTTGAATCATGTTTTTCAAATAGTTCTCAGCATAAGTGGATATAATCAATATCTGTTTACGTAACGAAACCTGTGGAAGGTTGTTCGCTGACAGCTCCTATAATACATATTGAAAAAAGAGTGGTGGGAGAACGATGACCTTTGTGCTGCAGTGGTAGCACGCGCCTCGGTATGATGCAATGCGGTTTTAAGTCCCGCCTGATGTCGAATGTTTTGCATAGCACTTACTGCTCTTGACTGATATATTAGTTTCAATTCCTTCACCTTCCATGCTCAGTCTTTATTTTATACATCTTGTAGTTGAAGTTTTTCTTAGGACCATGCTGCATATATTTGTCATACCGTATGTTGGCTTATACCCGGCTTGTCCGTCTGCTACTGCTCCGCATCAACTCGTTGGTATTGTTGGCAGTGGTAACCAGTACAATGGTTGTGCTTTGTAAGCATTTTAGATACACCTTGATTGTTTCCGATAATTAGGATTTACTGCTTTGTGGATTAACAAGACAGTAGTGTAGGCACAACTTTGTCTGGGCTGATCCAATTTGCTGCTTAGTATTGTCGATTGCAGTTCTCTCTATAATGTGGCTGCTATCTCCAGACACGAGCATGATCTTATTTCATACGGCTCCACCCATATTCCCAATCAAATTGATAGGTGCGTGACTGCTTACCAATCTTTCACTATCAATGTCCTCTGTGAACTTCCTTATCATTTTCAGCAGCACACACATGTCCCAGAATGCTTCTATACAATTTAAGGTAACTTTAAAATGACTTCTCCCTAGGCTGTATTTCATAGTTGCGTAGAAGGCTATTTTTTTCTATTTCGATGGGTCTGAACGTGAAACTGCTAAAAGAGCCAAAGAACGCTGAGTAGAGACCGCCTGAACTGATGCACAGATGTTGAAACAGTATGAGTCATCGATGTATTCTCAAAATAAACATCCCTACAACTTTGCAGATGTATTTCTGAAGCTTCAACTGTGAAAGACGTGGTTGAGATTCGTTCTCGTCACTTTTGGCATTTGGATTTTGACCAATTGGTTTGCACTTTCAATCATTTCTTCGTCATTCCACATTCTTAATATGTCAGTGGTTTTGTGATTACTCTTTTCCTAAGTTGATCAGTTCATGGCAGAGTACCATGAGATGCAGATGAGCAAAGTGTTCTAACTCTTGTTGCTGACAAGATGTCATCTGTTGTCAACATTTTGACAGTGCAGCTTTATATATGTTTCATTTTACTGAGGCGATTTGTTGAATTCAATAGCTTGAATTTAGATTGTCAACGATGCTGTTTGGCATACCGTTAAAGGATCTGGCCCTGTACGATACATTTTGAAGCTCACCTCGATTTTTAGCACTTAAAGGACTCAAAAGACCAGGAAATACCTGCATATTGTATATAAACTTTTGTCGATCATATCGTCTTTGTAAGGGCCATGGACATTTTCATGATAACGAGTATGATCATGAACATAGTCACGATCGTGAAGGCAATTGTCATTCTCATAATCATAGTTGTAAATTACTGAAATACTGTATTTGTGATTTACTGGAAATAGTGAGTAATCTGCCACTTTACAAGTGATCATCACTCTCATGTTCTTTTCACGGAAGCCGCTATGGGCACTCTCACTGATCATCGCCAAATCTAAATCATGCAAATGAATATAACCAAAGGAGTAGTGAGTATGCCATAGTCTCACTTATACACTGTGAAAATATCCTGGTTATTAGCTTTCCTGTCCGATTAATGTATAAGATAGAGATAGTCATGATCCATGTGACTTATAGTTGAGTTTATATTGGTTTGGAATGTTCAAGTTTTTCTTAAATCCTGGTGTCACCACATTGCATGTCCATGTGATAGATTTTGTTGTGGTCAACATGAGTTGTCATTTTTGTAGAGAGATGAATTCTTTTTACATTATGATTGATAAATCCACAGAAGCTGTTTCGATCTTTGGGATGATTTCATTGCACGGTTTTTTCCATGTGGGCATGCGCTTTATTTGATTTATGTGTATGATTATTGAGTTTTTGCTTGATAAAGTTTTACTTGACCAACTATAATTCAGTCTGAGATCATTGAGACCATAGAGTTCGTATCTCTCTGCCGTAATTTGGGCTTTGACTTATAGAAATGAGTTATGTTATGAGCATTCGGTGGTAGATGAATCGTATATTCTATCAAGCCGCACACTCAGCTGCCACTAGAGAAACACTGTTGGAGAAGGTTATCCGTGTAGATCATGCTGGAGAGTTGATGGCCGATCGTATACATGCTTTGCAGATGGCTGTTCTTTAAGGTATTACCAAGCTAGTAACTACGTTATGCAGATGACGAAGAGTTTTTTCTCAAAAATTGCCCAGCTAGGTCGGGTTTGGGTCTAGCTCACATTTTATAGCGCCGACTGAATACACGTCATGATCATAATAGTGATGTGATTTATGACGGGATTCCGCCTAGTCATGGGAACAAGACCCTCACGAACTTTGCAGAACAGTATATAATTACTACCCAGGTAGCAATGGGGTAAGCTCGCCCAGAGAATGTAAGGAGGACGAGCTATGGCGAATTAATCCGGAAAGAAACCATCAATATAAGTGGAATTTTTCCACTGGACCGCATGATTTTATAAATCGCCTGTATCACCTG